>JAOTOM010004963.1:240000-292500 GCA_034440615.1 Ashinkailepas kermadecensis
ACAATGTGTGTCCATCAATTGCAGGAAAGTACGCCAACTTTTTAAAGCGACGTCGCGAACAGTTCAGAAGTTAGCTCAACGTTTTCTTTAGAGGGTTAAAATGACTACTACCTCCCCTCCCCAACCGCATTGCAAGGGTTAAGCAAATCCCAACCGCTGTCAACTGAAAGTCTGCAATCGGTGAAGGTATATCTCTCCCACGATAGCTGCGCTACCAATGCCAGAAGTGCCCGCACACCCGCCTAATGGTGGTACCTTGACCAACACCTTGACGCCACCCTTTCGCTTGAGTGGGCTGGTGTTGGCGGACGGCTGGTCCTGTAGTCTGAGCGGCACCTTGCGGTCACGACGGGGTCTTCTCGCCGTTCCGGCCGCGTCTGACGAGTCTGAAACACGTCCACCATTCACACCAGGACACCCTGTGCTACACACGTCAAGGTGACTGTCACACGACAGGAGTCCTAGCAGTGCGCCGAAAAATCACGGACGGTGACAAGATGGCCTGGACGAGGTGGACCAAACGAAGCTACGCCACAACAGGTGCCACACAAGGGCACAACGTACTACCACCGACGTCATGCACTCTCATCGATGAGCGGGCGGCCGCTGATGGGCAGCAGCTTTGCTCCGTGACCGACGGCCGCTGATGGGCAGCAGCTTTGCTCCGTGACCGACGGCCGCTGATGGGCAGCAGCTTTGCTCCGTGACCGACGGCCGCTGATGGGCAGCAGCTCTGTTCCGTGACTGACGCCATGAAGCTGAATTTAGGAATTTCCGCCTCAACCAATCATTCTGTGAGAGATCTACGACACCACGTGGCTTCAGCGGCGGGAACGTTACGAGGGACCGGCGGTGGTTGCACGGTGAATACTCTGTGTGTGTGTGTGTATATATGTGTGTGTGTATATGTGCATGTATGTGTACGTGTGTGTGTATTTGTGTATGTGTGTATGTGCATGTGTGTATGTGCATGTGTGTATGTACATGTATATGTGTATGTGTGGGTGTATGTATATGTGTGTATGTGTATGTATATATGTGTATGTATATGTGTGTGTGTGTACGTGTACATGTGTGTGTGTGCATGTGTATGTGTGCATATGTGCATATGTGCGTGCGTGTGTGTGTGTGTGTGTGTGTGTGTGTGTGTGTGTGTGTGTGTGTGTGTGTGTGTGTGTGTGTGTGTGTGTGTGTCTGTGTCTGTATGTGTATGTGTGTTTGTGTGCGCATGGTCATGCCCTGTTGCCGCAGCCTACCCGTCAGCACCGGCGTGTCGTCCACATGCTCGCGCCCGGCCAGCGTCGACAGCGGGTCCTCGTCGCTGTCGTCCAGCTCCGGCCCCGGTACGAAACTGCGCATCGAGTGGGCGGCGCCGCGCGAGCTGCGGGCGCGAGGCACCGGCGGCGACGACAAGCTCGAGTCCGCCTGCGCGCCACCGTGGGCGCTACGGCCGCGGCCTCGTCCGCGCCCACGGCTTCTGCCTGAACACCATGATTAGGTCAAGCCGTGCGTTCGCCCTCTCCTTTGTTTCGGCGGTAAGGCAGCACGTGCTGAGAATAGAAACGTCATGTAAAGAACTGCCCTGTATGCAACAGAACCATAAGTGCTGACGATATGCCAACCACAAAAACATCGCACATTCCATGCCAGCTATATTAACCATACAGCTAACATTTCCCAACCAACACCATCGACCACGGCGTATGTTGACACCCAGTATCTGACAGTCCGATTTACTGTCGATAATTTGCTCGCATCAGAAACGCAGCACTCGGGCACACGAGCTACCAGTGACTTATCACGTGCCATCAATCACCAGTTCCGAAGCACAGAGCACCAGTGACAGTTCGCCGCCACCAGTGACACGGCGGTTACCTCTGGGCGCGACCTGCTGGTGCTGCCGCTCGCGACTGATGTTCTCGGAACGGATCTGCTCCGCCAAGTCTCGCAGCGACTGATCGGCTCTCCGCTGGGAGCGGCGCGTACCCTGTCGGGTATGGCACCGTCACTGTCCTGCGGGGACAGTCAGGGCAGGTCCGCAGACCGTCACTACACTGCTTAGGCAGTGCAGGTCGTACCTATACTCCTAAAGCAGTGTAGGTCCTCCCTGCACTGCTCAGCTGACCAGGGGACCGTATGGATCCTCACTACGACACTTCCTAAAATGGGTCCCCCACCTGGGAACTCTAGTCCAGTGCACACTCACGTGGACACAGACCCGCTATATATATGTGTGTATATATATATATATATATATATTCTATATATATATACACATCGCATGCACTTGGGTTTTAGGGCGTTTCACGCTCTTGGCCATGTAGTGGCATATCGAATGGAAATAGTGATGTTCGTTGTCTGATGCAAACAGATGGCCTGTCTGCTCCAGCAGTTGAGGCGTGTTCAAATGAACACCAGCAGTTGCAACTGTTTCGAGTTCGAGATGTGTTGATGAAACTCTGACACCATAACGCCTCCAACATTGATCCTAAAGAGAGCGTGGTGTCGCCATCCTATACGACAGGTGCAGTGTGTTAAGACTGTCGGCAGCGGCGGCCCAAACGGCGCTAACTCACTGGGGCTCGCTTCTTGGTCCTTCCTCGTCCGCGAGAGCCACGCATCCGATCTCCGCCTGCGGGGGAGCCACGCACGTCACAAGTCCAGGTCACATCACAGGCGGCGTGTACGCTAGCTCCATGTCAATGTGCAGACGCCGTGTACGGCTATAGCCGCTACTGTGGGGCTCAGGCTACTCACGCACCCATATGCAGTCTGACCAGGGTGCCTATGGCAACGTTGGACATTGCCAGCAAGCAGGTCTGACAAAACTGATGATGAGTTGGGACAAGAAACACTTAATAACTTAGATACCACCTGTGTATTTCAATGTCACTCCTAAAAATCATTTCGACATGAGCCACTAGTCAACTAGTTGGCAGTACCACCACACCTGTCCCTGCACACCTGTCTCCGATTAAAGAAAATAGCAATTTTCGTGGGCAGCAGATCAAGGGTTAATTTAGCGTACAGCATCGAGGTTCGTGTCGTCGTTCCCATTCACTACCGGAAAAATAACTAACGACCTTAGCATAGCAGCATCGGTATTGCAATATTAGCACTATGTTGCAACGCCAAAGCTATCAATAGCAATATATTGATAGCTTGGACACTGGAGGACAATATTGGGTGACAAGACAAGTAAATCGCCGATGAGGTAATTCCAATGCATAATGCATAATGCAATGCAATGACAATGGCATTTCCATAATGCAATGACATTTCCAATGCAACTGTCTGGCCGACATTTCATGAGGCTTGTGACAACCTGATAATACCAATGTGTTGAAATACGCACCTTAAAAAACAGAGTCAATGCAATCAAGTTAGCCACATAGTTGGTTGGTTATTAGGGTTTTAGGGCGCATCAACTGCATTGGTTATAGAGCGCCCATAACAAAACTATTTAAACTGTCAATCCTAAACAATCCTAGTGTGCGAGCTTGCTCCCGTACAAGGGATCAGACCGGAGAATATATATAATTGAAGTCTACCTTCAAAAGGAAGTGGAACAATTGACCAGAATTGATCGCGACCGATTCATCCCCCAGAACGTCACGAATTGACAGTGACTGCGATCGATCAAAGTACTGCTTGTAAACATCAGAAAGCTGAGGGCATGAGGTTAGGATGTGACGCACTGAAAGGTGTCCTTGGCATCTCGGGCACATGGGTGCATCATCAACACAAAGAATATATCTGTGCGTTGCGTACGTGTGGCCAATGTGTAGGCGGCACAGTGTTGGTTGGTTATTGGTTTTACGACACGTCGACCGTTGAGTCATGTAGCGTCGCCAATCTCTCACGCCGATTGGTCGCGGGCGAAGAGTAGCGACAGGTGAGACTCCAACCCACAACCTTTCGATTGTGAGACGAGCATCTTACCCCTAGACCACTCGTCCCCAGGCGGCACAGTGTCACCTCGTCTCGCCTGGTCCTACGCAAGCACGAGGACCACTGGCCGATGCTAGGTTTAATTGTCCAAAGCTTGTTTTCACCGACCGCGTCCCAAAGCACCTGCCACTCACGAAAAACATAATCTTCGATGACGGGATATATATCTCTAGCAGGAATGGGCATATAACGTGTACATGGTTTCTGTGCTGCTCGCTTTGCAGCTGCGTCAGCGGCCTCATTCCCTAATATACCGACGTGGCTTGGAATCCAGCACATAACGACAGTCTTACCCTCTACACGTAGTGACGTCAACCGTAAAACTATTTCCTGGACAATGGAGCGTGATGAATTAAAAGATCTCAGTGCCAAAAGACTACTGAGACTATCTGTTAGGATGAGGTGTAATGTTTCATCAGATACTTGTATAAAACACAAAGCTTTGTTAATGGCTACTAACTCGGATGTGAAGACTGATCCCTGAACAGGTAGCGTAAAAGATCGTGTGGCGGAGCCGCTAACAAAAGCCGAGCCAACACCAGCTTCAATCTTTGAACCGTCCGTGTATGTTGTCTTGTAGCCGACGTAGGACGCAATGAGGTTCAGAACTTTAATTCGGAACTGCTGAGGTAGGGTATTATGTTTGTAGTTTTCGCTCAGGGTAACATCAATTGTCGGTGACAGTAACTCCCAGGGAGGAGTATCCAGAGCGCTTGGTTTTATCACGTCTCGGAAAGTGATTCCACTCCGATACAGTGCATTATAGAGCTTGATACAGAAAGGTACCGAAGCTGATTAGATAATCCATGGAATAAGTTCACAATGCGTGACGAAACACCATATCATGTGTGGGATGGTCTGGAAGATGTGAGAGCTTGCACGCGTATCTCATTCCAAGCATGGGACGCCGCAAGGCAAAGGGTGGCTCATGAGCTTCAACCAGAAGGCTTGCCGTGGGGGACGTTCGAAATGCACCAGTGGCTATTCGCAAGGCTGCGTTGTGTACAACATCCAACGTTCGCTTATCAGACGTACAAGCTGAGTTGTAAACGAAGCAGCCATAGTCAAGCTTGGAGCGGATGAGTGATCTGTAAAAAAGTAGTAATGTCTTACGGTCTGCACTATACGACGTTTTTGCCACACACTTCAAGATGTTCAATGCCTTAAAACATCTATCCCTAAGAATGTCAAGGTGTTCCCGATATGTTAGCCGATTGTCAAAGTGCACTCCCAAAAATTTCCAAACGGGTTCGGTAGCGATCTCTGTGCCAAACATTTTCAATGAAAAATCGGGGCATGGTCGACGACGGCGACAAAAATTAATACCTACAGTCTTCGACCTTAAAAACATAAGTCCATTGGTAAAACTTCACCTCTCAAGCCGACTCACTGCCAGTTGCAGCTGCCGCTCCACAGAATGAGTTCTAGCGCCACAGCACCAAATCAACAAAGATGATCAATGATCATCAACAAAGAGGGACCGACCGATGGAATGCGGTAGACAGTTTCCAATATCGTTTATCATAATAGCAAACAAAGCGACACTTAGAACGCTGCCCTGTGGTATGCAGGGCAGCGTCCCATAGAAAATTGTTGATAAAGATAGCCATAGCACCACGAATCCCATAGTTGAACACTTTCTTCAAGACACCATACCGCCATGTAGTATCATACGCTTTCTCTATGTCTAAAAAGATGGCCCCAACATCTCGTTTCTCCTTAACACGCGCCCTGGAGGGCCTCTGAGAATTACGCGCACTGGAGGGGGGCGGATTCCGCCCCCCCTAAGATCTCGGCTCCTAGTAAAGCAGGAGGAACGAAATTCGCAGGGTGGATGGGCACGTTAGTGAACTGTATTGTGTGCAATTTTCGTGACCTTAGGTCAATATCTTCAAGGTCAAATGAGGTCAGATTGGCAAAAATTTCCAGTTTTGCGTGGCTTGGCTTGTCATCGTTATGGAGCGCTGTGATTGTGTTTAAATGCTCAAAAATGGGCATCAATGATGTTTTGGACATTACTAATGATGCAATGCAGATGCTAGACCCAACATTTGACCTCAGGTCACCTATATAGCACCACTTTATCAGGTCAGTTACCTGTTCCAGTTACCGGAACCGGCCGCCCACCCGACTGCTCCGTCGGGCAGCTCGGAGCAATCGGCTTCGTGAAGAAGGGAGTGAAGTACATGAATAAAGTACGGAAACGCAATGACAAACAGTACAAATGACAACCAGCAGTGCATTTATGGCAACATTCCAGTTGATCAAGTTTGGTTCCATTAACCTGTCATGAACTTGACCTGACTTGACCTTGGTGACCTAACATGACCTTGAAACTATACAGCATATCAATATGCATCAAATAAGTCGCTAGTGTTGCCTAGAACACTTCCCTTTTGTCAGTATACTGGAAGCGCATCAGCGCCGATTTTTGTGGTCTGGCGCTAAAACATTTTTTGACTTTAGCGGCCCCTAACTTGAAAAATTTTCGGCCGATTTCCATTTTTCTTACCTTAAACGACGCGCCATTCATTTCTAGGCAGGTACACCGAAAATCGCGTATATCGACCGATAAAATGTGCAGTTATTTGCGAAAAACCGGAGGGGTGGGCGGATTTCGCCCCCCCTCCAGTGCGCGTGTTAAAGCTAATACGTACGGTAGTGTCGAGAGCTAAAATGTCATCCACTGTACTCCGATACTTCCTAAAACCACACTGGGCGTTAGATAAAATGTTATTTGTTTCTAGGAACCATGCCAGTCTGACATTGACCAGCTTCTCCAAAAACTTACATAATGATGATGTGAGTGAAATAGGCCTATAACTATGTGGATCATATGTACTCTTTCCAGGTTTACGCAGAGGCACCACAATGGCCTTCCGCCAGGAATCTGGAAAGTTGCCGCTATGCCAAAGTCTATTAAATACACATAAAAGTTAATGGACGACATTCACTGGCAGGTGCTTCAGCATATTATTATGGACACCGTCCAGTTCCTCTGACACGTTCTGCAGGGAGTCTATGACTGATGTTAGTTCGGCTAATGTAACAGATTGGTTATAATTTAGTTGAACGGAGGTTGAAAAGTCTATAGATGTTTCCTCGCAACGACGTCTGCGACGGAGGAATTGTGCGTCCAGGTTTTTCACGCGACATCTTCCGACAACACTTCACCAATCTCGTCAGCCACCTCGGCAGGGTGCATAATCCGTCGTCCAGCAACATCCAAAACCGGGAGTGGCAACGACTCATAGTGGACTGAAATACGTTTCACACGTGACCACACTTGTGATATTTGGGAAAAACGGGACAGTTTACTCACATACTCTCTCCAGGAGACTCGCTTGGTCCTCCGGATGGTGCGACGCACGAGGGCTCGTGCTCGTCTAAATACTACAAGATTCGCGGTTGTGCTTCTCTTATCGAAGGCCCTGAAGGCTCGCCTACGTGTCCGTATAGCGTCGCGACCAGCGTCCGTCCACCACGGGACAGGGGTGCGACGAGGAGGCCAGTGGTGCGCGGAACAGTTCCTGCTGCGGATTATAGAAGCTTAGATGTGAACTCTTCTACAGTTGGAGGAGATAATTCACAGTCCGCATCGCCAAGGGTCTCCATTTTAGCTGCAAACTGTATCCAATCCGCTTTCCGGAGATTACAACGCTGAGGTCTAGAAGCAAGAACCGCCCCACCACGATAATATAGCCGCACAGGTTAGTTATTGGTTTTACGACACGTCGACCGTTGTCATATAGCGTCGCCAATCTCTCACGCCGATTGGTCGCGGGCGAAGAGTAGCGACAGGTGAGATTCGATAGCCACATAGGGAAATGGTCGCTGCCAAGAGGATCGGTGTGTACCGACCACTCAAATGAATCTACTAGTTGCGGGCTTGCAAGGCTCAGGTCTAGTGCCGATGAGTGACCCGAGGGAAGAGTGAAATGTGTATGTGCACCTGTGTTTATCAAACATATAGCTTCGTTTAATAGTAGTCAGTGTAAAACTTGCCCGCGGGCGTTAACACTATCACATCCCCAGACGGTGTGATGAGCGTTAAAATCTCCTAAAATAAAAAATGGTAGTGGGAGCTCGAATATCAGATGCATGACTTCCGAGGCCGGAAATGCGGTCCCAGAAGGTAGATACAGTGAACACATTGACACCGGCCTATGGTTGAGGTGGATACGTGTGGCGACAGCTTGCAAGGTTGTACGCAAAACTAGCTGCTGCGCAGGTACGCTACAGTCTACCGCCAATAACACACCACCATGTGTTTCGGTGTCGGTTGGCATGTTCTTGCGTAATAATTGGCAAGTCTTGATTGTGTAATTATAGTTTCCTGTAAGCTTCGTTTCCTGTAGACACACTGCAATCGGACAGTGTTGTCTGAGCACCACCTGCAAGTCCTGGGCACTGGATCGTATCCCCTACAATTTGACTGTAATAATGTGTTTAAGACACCCATTCAAGGGATTAAAGGGTACTTAAAACATAAAATGAGAAAATATCATAGATGATCACAGATCAACAATTTAGGACTCAGGGAGGCAGCTCCGACCAGGGTCTAGTGAGTGTGTCCTCGGGCGGGAACTCGGTGAACCACCCCACGGTGGAGATCCAGAAGGAGGGTCCATCGAGGACTCGGGGAGGCAGCTCCGACCAGGGCCTAGTGAGTGTGTCCTCGGGCGGGAACTCGGTGAACCACCCCACCGTGGAGATCCAGGAGGGAGCGCTCGTTTCTGCGGAACACTTAGCCGCGGCGGTGGCGGGGGAGGGCTCATTTCGGACAGTCCCATCGGTCCCTACACTCGCCGTCGCGGCGATGGGGCAGTGTTAAAATAATGGTTTTTCGTTAGGTGTGAGATGTCGAAAGTAGGATCCACAGTAGGATGTCGAAATTTGCCGTGGAATTAGTGTCCCTTAAAATGCTTTTGATGTCCTTCAGACTCAAATTTGAGCCAATGGCGTACTGATGACTGTACTTTTATCATTGGTTTTGATATTCATAATTTAGGAAGACCTATATTCTGGATAGGAATAAAAAATATACATGCAATGAACTGGAGTTGTATGCCATATTACATTATAAGTAATCCCTTTACCTGAAATTGTGTTTGCAAAATATTTGTGTATCACCATCCCTTATCGAGAGCGTGAGCATGGTACTTATGAACGAGATGCTGTTAGAAAGCAGACACGAAGACTAGGACGCATCAAGAAGCAGGATGTCGATATTTCTTGGAGAAGGATGTCGATTGAGTGTTCAGAAAGTGACCCTATTCCACCCTATTTCACGAATAATTTATCACTGCGATGGGGTGACTGCCCTTGGTGGAGGCGCCTTGTCGGCATTTTGCCGGCCCTTAGCCCGGGCCTTTTCCATTTCAGCGAGACGCGCTCGTTTTGCTTCGCGGGCACGCCTTTTGGCTTTCTGGTATTGTAAGCTGACGTCTGGGACTTTGATTAGCGATGGGAGTTCCTGAAGGGTGATGCAGGTGCGGATGTAGATGTTGGGGGCCAGGTCGAGGCCTGGCTCACACGGAGGGGAGAGGATTCAGGAAGGGAGGAGGTGGAGAGGGTGGATTTGGGAATGGTGTTAGGACGCATGGAAGGGGAGGGAGGGTTGGAGGGCTGACGGGAAGTGGGAGGCGGAGATTTTAAGGTCGGCAATGTGGAAGATGGGGAGGGCTGGGCTTGGGTGGAGGGGGTCGAGCAGACCTCTTTGACCGGTTGGCCTGGGACAATTCCCCACCCGCAGAGGTTGATCTGGAGGAATCATCGGACGGTTCGTCAGTGCCTTCACTTGTGAGTGGGACCTCGGTGGTTTCAGTACTTTTGGGGAGTGGTTGCCCCTGCCTCGCTGGTGACGCAAGAGGCACTCCAAATGCTCTGAGAAGGGTCAGCTGGGTAATCAGCTCAGATGCCCTATCGGTCTGTATGTGTTGTGGGAGCGATGTAGTATTCTTAACTTTTGATGCATATGATATTCTGGGGTGCGACCTTTCATATAGCTCTCTGACTTCTCCAAACGTTAATTTTTGGGTACGTTTAGTGATATAATCTCCTTTTCTTTAATGTAGCCTGGACACGTACGATCATACGATGTGTGGGGATCCTGTCCGTCACGGCAGTTAGCACAAAATGGGCTATCGGAAGTGCAGTTCCCACCAGGATGCTCATCGGAAGCACACTTGCTGCACGCTGGGCGGATTCGACAATATTGAGTGGTGTGACCAAATTTTTGACATCTGAAGCAGTGCATGGGGCTTGGAAAAAAAACTGTCGCACTTTCACTCGTAGGTAGCCCACTCTGATCTCTTGAAGTATGTCTGTCCTATTAAATGTCAAAATAATGTTGTTGGAGGGGATAAAATCTGCACCTCGCTTCACTTTCATTTGTATTGCAGTGATGACTCCGAAATTTGTCAGCCCATCAACTATCTCGTCCTCCAATACTTCCCTCAGATCGAAACAGTGTATGACCCCCCGCGATGTGTTCTTTGTTTCATGAGGTTTCACTGTGATTGTAACAGTTTCATTTTCTGTTTGCTGTTCCTCCGCACACCGTACACGAACTCAGATGACTTAAGCGCCCTAGCTGCTTGCTCTGCTTCCACAAATTCCACCTCCAATGCACCGTCTTTCAGTTTGTCACACCTTAAAATGCTTCCAAATCTGTCACAGCCTGTCACTGCCAAATATGTCCTCTGAAACGGGGATAGAGACGCAAGGCTCTTGTTCTTTCCTCAAAACACAAGCACACGAGGCACAGGAATACCTTCCGTATGGGTGTCATTCTGATCTCGGCGAAGATAGGGGTTGGTCTGGCCCTCACGAGAGGGACCAGGAGTGTTTTTAGTTGTTCTGGATGCCATGTAGTGAGATTGTTTTCAACTCCTCGTAGCGCCCCACCACTTAGGGGCCCAACTGGGGGGGACGCCGAAGTCCCGCGAACGGGAGGACGCCAGGCGTCCGGGGAGATATACGGGGCAGGCGACGCCGTCACCCGGCCGAGAGAGAGACTCACCACCCCGACCGGGATCCAGCGCCGCCCACCCCTTGACCCCTGCCGGCCAGGCCAGCAAGCACTGGGCCGGGGCCCAGACCGTCGGCCTGAGACGACAAGTCGCTTGGCCCATATGGGGCCCTACGGGCCCACCCGCCCCTCCGGGATATCAGGACCAAAGAGGCGTGTTGGTCCCACGTCACAGCTAGCACCGTGCGACGGGGGACCTCAGCCTCCAGGACTCCGTCAACCCCGGGGGGACGGGCCAAGGGGGCGCGACTACCCCGATAAAACTTAGCTGGAGGGCAGGACCGGGGAAGTTGTCCTACCTGCTCTTAGTGTGGGGAGTTCGTGTTGCCGGGCCAGGTGGAGGACATCGATGTTGAGATGGGATGGGCATTGGAATGGGAGCGTATGGATGGGAGGACGAGTGAGGCACTCCTAGTCTGGCCCCTAGCCGGCTCACCGGTGGCCTGGGATTCCGGGTCCTTGGGGCACGCAATCCCCCCCACCCCCCACCCCCACCACCACGGAAAGGTAGTGCCTCGTCGGAGGGGGGGGGGGGCGGTAGCCACATATTTGGAAGCATCATTGCAACAGAGCGAACGCAATGCAGACATAAAACTTCCTGGACGAACGTGACCCCGAAAAGTTGCTCGTCGTCGTACCTCAAATACTCCCATATTTGATCCAGTTTCACTATGGTCTGGCTGGCCTCGTTTCTCCCGTGAGTCCTACTTCGACTCACTATCATCAGCTGATGGTCCCTCCAGTGTCTGACTGATTCACTATGGCTGGGTTGAGTTGCCCCCATTCTCACCCTCACCCTTCCCTTCCCACTCTGACTCACTATGATCAGGCTGGCCGGTGGGCTAACACACTCACCCCCCCCCATTTCCCATCCAAATTCACTATGTTCGGGCTGCCCCCCCCCCCCTTCGTGTTCGACTCACTCACTCATTCACTATGGTCGTGTTCCACTCACTATGGTCGGGCTGACTGCCACCCTCGTGTCCCACTGACTCACTATGGTCGGGCTGGCTGCCACCCTCGTGTCCCACTGGCTCACTATGGTCGGGCTGGCTGCCACCCTCGTGTCCCACTGGCTCACTATGGTCGGGCTGGCTGCCACCCTCGTGTCCCACTGGCTCACTATGGTCGGGCTGGCTGCCACCCTCGTGTCCCACTGACTCACTATGGTCGGGCTGGCTGCCACCCTCGTGTCCCACTGGCTCACTATGGTCGGGCTGGCTGCCACCCTCGTGTCCCACTGACTCACTATGGTCGGGCTGGCTGCCACCCTCGTGTCCCACTGGCTCACTATGGTCGGGCTGACTGCCACCCTCGTGTCCCACTGACTCACTATGGTCGGGCTGGCTGCCACCCTCGTGTCCCACTGACTCACTATGGTCGGGCTGGCTGCCACCCTCGTGTCCCACTGGCTCACTATGGTCGGGCTGGCTGCCACCCTCGTGTCCCACTGGCTCACTATGGTCGGGCTGGCTGCCACCCTCGTGTCCCACTGACTCACTATGGTCGGGCTGGCTGCCACCCTCGTGTCCCACTGACTCACTATGGTCGGGCTGGCTGCCACCCTCGTGTCACCCTCGTGTCCCACTGGCTCACTACGGTCGGGCTGGCTGCCACCCTCGTGTCCCACTGGCTCACTATGGTCGGGCTGGCTGCCACCCTCGTGTCCCACTGGCTCACTATGGTCGGGCTGGCTGCCACCCTCGTGTCACCCTCGTGTCCCACTGACTCACTATGGTCGGGCTGGCTGCCACCCTCGTGTCCCACTGGCTCACTATGGTCGGGCTGGCTGCCACCCTCGTGTCCCACTGACTCACTACGGTCGGGCTGGCTGCCACCCTCGTGTCCCACTGGCTCACTATGGTCGGGCTGGCTGCCACCCTCGTGTCCCACAGACTCACTATGGTCGGGCTGGCTGCCACCCTCGTGTCCTACTGACTCACTATGGTCGGGCTGGCTGCCACCCTCGTGTCCCACTGGCTCACTATGGTCGGGCTGGCTGCCACCCTCGTGTCCCACTGACTCACAACGGTCGGGCTGGCTGCCACCCTCGTGTCCCACTGGCTCACTATGGTCGGGCTGGCTGCCACCCTCGTGTCCCACAGACTCACTATGGTCGGGCTGGCTGCCACCCTCGTGTCCCACTGGCTCACTATGGTCGGGCTGGCTGCCACCCTCGTGTCCCACTGGCTCACTATGGTCGGGCTGACTGCTACCCTCGTGTCCTACTGACTCACTATGGTCGGGCTGGCTGCCACCCTCGTGTCCCACTGACTCACTGTGGTCGGGCTGGCTGACACCCTCGTGTCCCACTGACTCACTATGGTCGGGCTGGCTGCCACCCTCGTGTCCCACTGGCTCACTATGGTCGGGCTGGCTGCCACCCTCGTGTCTTCACCCTCGTGTCCCACTGACTCACTATGGTCGGGCTGGCTGCCACCCTCGTGTCCCACTGACTCACTATGGTCGGGCTGGCTGCCACCCTCGTGTCCCACCGACTCACTATGGTCGGGCTGGCTGCCACCCTCGTGTCCCACAGACTCACTATGGTCGGGCTGGCTGCCACCCTCGTGTCCCACTGGCTCACTATGGTCGGGCTGACTGCCACCCTCGTGTCCCACTGACTCACTATGGTCGGGCTGGCTGCCACCCTCGTGTCCCACAGACTCACTATGGTCGGGCTGGCTGCCACCCTCGTGTCCCACTGACTCACTATGGTCGGGCTGGCTGTCGTCGCGCTCGATGCCGATCAGCTCGTCAACGAAGTCGCCACCGGCAATGTTGACGCCAATTTCGGGTATCTGCAGACCGTCGCCGAACATCTCGCGCGCCTCGTCTGAACTGAGTGCCGTCTCCAGCCGGTCTAGCGCCTCAGAGTCCAAAACTGGCCACATGTCACCTCAGGTCAGGTCAGGTCAGGTCATCCTCGGAGCACAAAACTTCCCGCAGGTAGTCAAGCCAGGCAAGGTCAGTAGGTCCAGTGTATACAAGTCCAGAACTCGTCAAAGGTCAGGTCATCGCGTCACACCAGGACAATGTGCGCTCCCTTGACGGGTGACGATCCGTCGCGGTCAGCAGTCGGAATGAGGTCAGGCCATGGGTGAAAAGTTGAGGCACACGGTACCTCGACCGTGAGACAAGACTCAGCACAGTGCTATTCAGATGTCAACAGCAGGCAGACCTCAGAATTGCGACCTCAAGACTGAGCGCGCTGTCAGTCCGGTGGCCTCAGGTCACTCGCTGAGCCACAACTTGCTGCTGAGCCCTGCTCCAGACCCGTGACCTCGGGTAGCTCACTGAGCCCCGCCAAAGGTCGGTGGCCCCAGGTAATTCACTGACGCCCATAGTCAGACCCGTGGCCCCAGGTACCTCGCTGAGCCCTGCTCCAGACCCGTGACTTCGGATGACTCACTGAGGCCTGCCTCAGGCACCGCCAGCGGCTCGGCGGTCGCGGCTGGCACTGATACGCTTTGCTGCAAGGAGTCCTGGTCGATGCTGACTATGTTGACAGCGCCAGGGTTACTCGCTGAAACATGAGACATCGGGTTAGCCGTGGCTCACACGATACGTCGGCCAGCCGTGGCTCATACGAGACGTCGGCCAGCCGTGGCTCATACGAGACGTCGGCCAGCCGTGGCTCACACGATATGTCGGCCAGCCGTGGCTCATACGAGACGTCGGTCATCCGTGGCTTACACGAGACGTCGGCCAGCCGTGGCTCATACGAGACGTCGGCCAGCCGTGGCTCATACGAGACGTCGGCCAGCCGTGGCTCATGCGAAACATCGACCAGCCGTGGCTCATACGAGACGTCGGTCAGCCGTGGCTCACACGAAACGTCGGCCAACCGTGGCTCATACGAGACGTCGGTCAGCCGTGGCTCACACGAAACGTCGGCCAACCGTGGCTCATACGAGACGTCGGTCAGCCGTGGCTTACACGAGACGTCGGCCAGCCGTGGCTCATACGAAACATCGGCCAGCCGTGGCTCATACGACATATCGGTCAGCCGTGGCTCAGCAGATCGACGACTGGTGGGTCCTGCAGTGGGATGACAGCGCCACAGCCATATCCCGCGCCACAAAGCCGCTGTCTTACATCTACGCCAGCCAGCAGACAGCTCACAAATACACCACAAAACAGATTCTGGAGGGTGGGATCTCCAGTTCGGGCCGGTCGTATATGGAACATGCATGCTGTTCGTGTACACAAGCCCATGTCAACGGAGTCAGATGAGCGCGGAGTTGACGAGCAGACGAGGCACATACGTCGCTACCCGCACAATACCAAGACGAATGAGCAATTGGAGCCGGTTAACGAACCCGCGTCGCGCCTATGTAATGGTAGCAGCACAGAACGACTACTGGGAGCTCAGTAGCGGCCGATCCAGCCGCGCGGGAAGACTCCAGGTGCGCCCCCCCACACACACACATACTCGTGGGCGCAAAGTACGCTCGTACGGGGGCGCCGTGCATGACCTGCTCAAGTGTACCAACAAACGTGACGACGACAAAGTGTCTCCACCGATTAGGTTCAAAATTAAACCCACGGGCACGCTGACGCACACGCTGACGCACACGCACACGCACACGCACACGCACACGCACACGCACACGCACACGCACACGCACACGCACACACACACGCGCACGCACACGCACACGAGCACGAGCACGAGCACGCACACGAGCACGAGCACGAGCACGCACACGCCCTGAGACTCGAGCACACACAATCACAGCATATCAACGCCAGGGAGGGGGAGGGAACCACACGGGAGCTGGAACATCAGCGCACGGCTTTCCACGTGCCGACACTGCAGGCCACCGGCTCCCATACGTCACTGCGACCGTCCTGGCCGGTCCGGCCCAACACTCACTGATGAGACGCTGCATGGTGGCCGCGTCGATCTCCTGAGTCTGGCCCGTGGCGTCGTCCATGACGATGATGATGGCGTTTTGTGCCGCCGTCGACGCCAACCCGTCCTCCTCTCCAACGATCGTAGTGTTCGACATAGCCGCCTGCGAAGCAAACGCAGACATGGTCAGCGGCGATTGTGGCGCGCCTGCAGCGGGGGTGGTGGCAGCAGAAACCGGATGCGAACGCGGCTACGCAAGAATAGCGGCCGGGCAACACGTGGCCGAAAAAAGGCGCAGGTCGGTTTGGATCACTCATTCGATCTGATGGTGGATGGAGCTGAGGTGTGGTAGATTATGGTGGATCGGAGATGAGTTGGGGTAAATTTCGATAGCCAGTCATCGATGCATAAGCCCGGGATCGTATTTGGCGTTCGTCCGCGAGGATGCGGATCGAAATATATTGGAGATTGCGCATGCGAGGATGCGATATTGCATACGGGGCATATATGGCTCTGACGTGAAGTCACGACGCGTGATCCTCCGTCCGGTTTCGTGTGAAATTTAGGAAAATTGTCTGTAGCGACGACGTTTGGTGAGTTTGGTTGTACGTTCGAAGGTGCGTCGTCGCATTTTGTTTCCTGAAATCAGTTTCGTGTATTCATGCTGAGGCACCACATACAAAAAAATAATAATATAATGAATTGCCATCAGGAAACGAGCAACGCGTTTTGCTTTAGATAAATAAACCGATATCAGTAGGGGCTAAACCAAATGCCAGCAAATGACATCCGGAAATAAAGTTATGAAGAGCCCCGGGAAACTTCGAATCACAATGTAATTGTATCGTCAGCCGATTCACATTCCATGCATACCTCTTTCTCCGCGAAAGCAAACATTCAGTCAGAGGTGCAGCGAATGGGTGAGACAGTTCCCACGCCCCCATTAGGATCCAAAAATACACATCAAACACGAAATTTTGATATTTTTACCACGCAAAACCGTACATTTTCGGCGCGCCTTGCACGACGAGAGCTGTCCCTGACACCACATTTTGTTTTCGTCCCCCCCCCCTCTCCAAATAATGTTTAAAAAACAACCACTCGTGCACCCCTTCCCCTTATGAAAATCCTTGCGCGCCACTGCATGCAGTTCTATACACATTTTAGAGAGGTGTAAAGCATCACGGCACTTTCGATTGAATATTTGCTAGTATATCCTCTCTAAACCCTGACACGCATTCACAAGCGTGGCGTACCTTCGAACTACACACAAAAATGCAGACGCCTTTCCTTCATTCATCGATACTTGGAAAGTAGCCAACGAAATTACCGAACAACGCTACATGTGCGAACGGCTAGCTGTTCCCCCCCCCCACACACCCCTATCCCGCCCCCACAGCCTTTAATTCCCTGTCCCTGCACATAGGTAGGCTTCCTAGGCATAGTTTGCCGTCAATAGAACCCAAGGTTACCAAACCATATAATTTCACGTTCCCAGCTGCAAGCACTGCTGTATCTTCAGTCCTCTCCCTTAAACATGACTTGAAAAAAATTCGCTGTGCAATAGGTTACCGAAGCGTGATGTCGCCATATGCTGATAAGCCTTCAGACGTTTCCGTCGCGGTTCCCAGGGGTTCCATCTCCGGCCTTCAGAAGGCGGAGGCGCAACGTCACGTAACCCAGATAAAGTGAAGATCTCGGCTTTGCCGGAATGCCGCCCGAAAGCTTCTGAATGTCAACGCAAAAACAAACTGAGCAGTCAATCAAAACAAGTCTTCCACCGAACGGGGCACGCCTCCGCCTTTCCTTCGACTACAATATGGCGAGTGCAAATTCCCCTGCGTCCACCGCCGAAAAGAGCGATTCAACTCGGTGACAAACCTCGGCTCAACCACCACCGGAATTGGCTACAATAAAAAAAACATCAGGCGGAATCATGTGGGCAGAAATCAGGGCCCACTGAAGTAAGTAATACCACAGCTTGAACGCTGATGCGACAAAATATCTCCGTCCGTCCCGACCGGTCGCCACCGTTCCGCAAGTTGCGCGGTTTGAACTTAGTTCACAGGATCAGTGGTAGGAGAAGAAAAAAAAAATATCAGGCACATCGAGTAGATGACATGACTAGATACCAATGTATGAAAAGCTTTAAAGCGAAATGTCAGGCTCGTGGAATGCCCGACAGCATGTGTCATTTGAAACCGCATCTAGTAGAAACAGAGAATTGCAACTATAAAACAAAATCAGAATAGGAACGGTACATTCATCATTTTCGGACGCTCCCAGACAAATGCAACACGTAGCCCGTTTCGGGGAAGGAAACTTGCAGCACATTTAACCTTAATATTGCCTACAATAATTAAAAAACAAAATGCTCGAGATGAGGAAAAACTTTGAAGCATCTGGCATGCAGAAACTGCCAGCATGCACCGCAAAGATAGCACCTTCTCCCTTCAGTCATTTTAATTTGACACCTTCGGGGAACGTAGGCACATCTGGACAGAATATAGCTTCCCTATCCTCACGAAACAAAACATGTGGGTGGACATACCTGTCACCGTTCCTGAGGAGTTGGCACGATTATGAACTGATCTTCTGCGCCGGCTTCAATAGGGAGACTAGGTTGCATGTGCGATTACAACCTTCGTCCTCCAAGACAGCCAGCAAAACAGCTTTTGTCAACTCCGCCATCGCCGGGGTACCAGCTGTATTTATGAGAGTAAAGCTCAGCACAATACGTATGTGTGGACCGCAGCACCACAGGTGAATCCAAGAGCAGCGACGTCACGCGCGTCCCCCCTCCACTCACCCTCCCGGGTAGCAAATATGCTTTCTCCTACGATTCTCGGGAAATCCCTCGCACATTAACACGGCTCCAATCCTTCCCCGGTGGAGAAAGTGCAGTACTCAATTGCGATCGGGTTATGCTGTACTTGGTGGAGCGTTAGGCCTCAACATGAAGGTTGGGTGTATCGTCAATAGATTGGAGTCACGCCTGTACGTGATAACTCTTGGATCCCATTACCTCTCCTGATATGATTTTTCTCCTCGGTCTTCTATGCTTCACACGAAGCCAGATGCGTGCTGAACGTAACTGGACTGCATTTAAAACTACTGCATACCGCGTGGTCATATGCCATGCGAACGTTGTCGAAACGACTTAACACAGATAAGGCTATGGATGATAAAAAGATCGACTAAATTACCTGATGTTTTTCATTACTGTCTATACGCCTCGACTTCTGGATTTCAGCATGCCATGAAACAAAATCTCAATCCATCAGGTTGGAAAAGCGCAGGTGTTCTCAACCAGTATTCCTTTAATTAAGTACACGTCCAGCGAAACTGATACTGCTGCATAATCTGCTCAGACTACTCTTGATGACCACCCATGGCGCTACTGTGCTCCTTTACCGTGCTCGGCTTACCTTGGCACCCTCTGCGACATGCGACAACACGGCGTGGGGTCAGCATTGTTCATCACGGACACGAGACTGAAACCACGCAGTGACCGCACACACACACACATGCATCTTCGCATTTGGCGTAGGTCTTTACGCGGTACTGAACACGCCCACTACACTACTTCACGTGACCACCATCCGACTTCACCACTCGACCCAAAATACACCAAGACGTGCAGCCTAGGCCAGATCCGACTCAGACGGTGGACACGGCACCCGTCCGACAGGTACGGTGGACACGGCACCCGTCCGACAGGTACGGTGGACACGGCACCCGTCCGACAGGTACGGTGGACACGGCACCCGTCCGACAGGTACGGTGGACACGGCAGCCGTCCGACAGGTGCGGTGGCACGGCAGCCGTCCGACGGTCGGTGGCACGGCAGCCGTCCGACGGGTACGGTGGACACGGCACCGTCCGACAGGTACGGTGGACACGGCACCCGTCCGACGGTCGGTGGACCGGCACCCGTCCGACGGTCGGTGGCACGGCACCCGTCCGACAGGTACGGTGGACACGGCACCCGTCCGACAGGTACGGTGGACACGGCACCCGTCCGACAGGTACGGTGGACACGGCACCCGTCCGACAGGTGCGGTGGCGGCAGCCGTCCGACAGGTACGGTGGCACGGCAGCCGTCCGACAGGTACGGTGGACACGGCACCCGTCCGACAGGTACGGTGGACACGGCACCCGTCCGACAGGTACGGTGGACACGGCACCCGTCCGACAGGTACGGTGGACACGGCACCCGTCCGACAGGTACGGTGGACACGGCAGCCGTCCGACAGGTACGGTGGACACGGCAGCCGTCCGACAGGTACGGTGGACACGGCACCCGTCCGACAGGTACGGTGGACACGGCACCCGTCCGACAGGTACGGTGGACACGGCAGCCGTCCGACAGGTAGGGTGGACACGGCACCCGTCCGACAGGTACGGTGGACACGGCAGCCGTCGACAGGTACGGTGGACACGGCACCCGTCCGACAGGTAGTGTACACGGCACCCGTCCGACAGGTACGGTGGACACGGCACCCGTCCGACAGGTACGGTGGACACGGCAGCCGTCCGACAGGTACGGTGTACACGGCACCCGTCCGACAGGTACGGTGGACACGGCACCCGTCCGACAGGTACGGTGGACACTGCAGCCGTCCGACAGGTACGGTGGACACGGCAGCCGTCCAACAGGTACGGTAGACACGGCACCCGTCCGACAGGTACGTCCTCGCGGTGCGCGATGCACCGTTCCAGTGTTGGCGCGTGCACAAACACGACGTTTACCCATATGGTTAAGCCGACTGCAAACCCTGGGTTATTTACTTTACCACGCGCTCGATTGCTGGCCACATGGAGTCGCCAACCTCCGACGCCGACAGGCTGGAGGCAGACTCGCCAACCAACTCAGTAATCCCGCTGGTTGCGGGATTCGAACCCACGATCTTACGAGAGTTCAACGCCCTGCCGACTGAGCTATTGCGACCCGGTAAGCCGATCCAACAGGCACGCGGCACGAAGGAGCGTCTGCAGCGGGCGCCGCCGACCCACCGCCGAGACCACAACGGTGCCAGCACATAGTGTCTCGCCTCAGCACGACCAGCCCAGCCTCACCCACTCGGTCGGTGGAATGTCGTCTGAGCGTAAAACACGTGCAAACCACGTGCAAACCAATGCAACAGAAGTCAGAACAACGCAAACAGAGGAAACGATGCGAAATGCAGGTATGCAGTGCCGAGCGTCGTTTGACACGCCGGTCCTCAGAGCAGTGATATACTGACGGTCACTAGTCGTGTCAGCTCCTGTTATTCACCGCACACAATAGGTAGCGTACATTCAGAACACCAAACCCATATCACAAAACAAGCGACGGGCGACGGTCACTATTTGTAGTCGTGCCTACTCCTGTTATTCACCGCACACAATACAAAGTATACATTCAAAACACCAAATCCATATTACACAACACGCGCTAAAAACATCTAAATGTGCTTCAAACTCGCCTTAAGGAGACAAAACGTGAAGCATGATTCCTGAATCATCAGTCCTCGACACCGATACCCAACACCTACGTATGTTGCACACTGGTCGTGGTTCCATATCAAAGGACGTTTAGCAGGACCGAGTGTCACGTGACATATGACCGTGCACTGGTTGAGGTTCCCCACCAAAGGACGTTTAGCAGGACCGAGTGTCACGTGACATATGACCGTGCACTAGTTGAGGTTCCCCACCAAAGGACGGTTAGCATGGACCGAGTGTCATGACGGCGAAGAGCAGCCACACAAGCAGGCTGCAATCCCGCAGTACACATCGCCGATTATAGGATAATTGAGTACGGTCACTGATGGACACCTCTCCTGAGACTTAGCTGGGCCCACAATGCATTTTGAGCCAGCATATCATGTGTACACAATGGACTTGGTGTTAAAGTCGCTTCGAGCAGGCGATTCGGGACTCCTCCAACGCCCATCGTGGTCTTCACGAATGACTAAGATGCTGCAGCTGGCGCTGGGCGCACAAGCCCATCTGCGCATGCTACTCCCCGAAAAAAAAACACCACACCACAATATCCATCGTTCATGCACCGTCCGACTCCTTTATTGGTGCACCTTCAGTTCAACTTTAAACTACGAGGGAAATACGAACGCGAACGGTCAGTTGCTATGCTATATGCTACACGACGTAGCCACTCAACGCGTCCTATGAGAGACACCTCCGGAGCACATCACACGCTTTCGACGGTTCACCTGCGGTGACAGCGACCGCCGGCTCCAGGCTAAACCGCTTAAGTACGGCGAGCAGGACAGCGCCAAGGCACCACCTGTCAGGTCTGTCAGGTCGCCAAGGTCTGTCTGGCCAAACGGTGAATAACACGGCTCGCCTCTACCGCCATCAGTTCGCCCACAAATACCTCCATGGCAGCTGACGCCGCAGCAGCCGGTACAGACGGAACGTCTGGAATGGAGCCTCGGAAACTAGCACGGTGGGTGCTCTTCCTACTCGGGAAAAAAATACGATTGGCACTTGGACACGCTGGCAATGTGGTCGATGCTGGAGATGCCAATGAAAATGCTGGAGAGTGGAAGTGCTCGAAGCGGCTGCTGCCTACCGGCGTTCGCACCGCTGCAAGCTTTCCACGAGGCATAAAAGGCTACCCCTTCCGCAGCACATTTTCGCTGAATCGGATGGCAGATGTGTGCGGGATAATAATATCCATGTTGCAACATCGTGTTTTCATCTTCAGCACTATCATTTCTGCCGAGCGCGATACCTTTATCACACAAATGCTAGCTTGCCCGTGAAGGCACATCAATGTGTGTTGTACTGGCAACGGTGATACAGCACCCATTATGCATTAGAACAAGTTTAAAAATTCCCACTAGTCACATCAGGCTAATGTGCACTGGTGGGATAGCTGTTTAGTTAAAATGACTTATCCAGCTACATAGACAGATGAACTAACTGCAACTGCTTAAAATTGGTAGTCAGGTTTTAATATCATGAGCATTATATTTATATGCCGGATGAATTACATACATATCTCAAGAGCATCTACAAATAGCCTTGGGCCGCATTACACAGGCAATTTGGCTCCCTTCGACTTCGGAGAGGTTGTTCTCATCCCCTTCACATGTCAGGGGCGAAAAAGAAATGATGGGTTGCTGAACAGAATGTCATGAACGGAACGCTTGAATTTGGAATAGGTAAAAGGTCACAGAAATGCACACAAAAATGGTATGTAAAAACACATCTATTGATGTACTTATTTATGGCAAATATTGCTACCATGGCAACAATGGAAGACAACGCGCGAAAGCTTCCAGATGCAGCCGCCAGAGCGGCGACACATGCGAGTAGGACGTGAATTGCCCGCCGCATTAGCCGTATCCATGCCTTTTGCTTGTGAAGAGCGGGAGATTGGAGTGGAAGAAGTTTCCTAAGATTAATTACTTGGTGTTGGGGAGTTCGGAGCTCAGTTCCTGGTTTCGCATATAGGTAATTTCTGTGTCTGGATAGAGCCAGTGGCCTACCGAAGGAGGGGCAAAGGGAACAGTAGTGCCCTTTTGTTCCACAATCCCTGACAGACTGTTGGGGCACCCAAGAATGTCGCCGGGGTACATAAAAATTGCATCGGACCGCTTAAAAATCCCGCTGGGCCCCCAAGGATCGCACCGGAGCCCATGAAGAAAATCACATGGTGGGCCCCAAGAAGTCGAGCAGAAACCGCTGAAAATTACTGGCCCCCAAAATTGCAACGAGGCCCCTGAAAATTACATTGGGGCCCCCAAAATCGCCTCATGGCTCCAAAAAATGACCCTGCCTGGGGTTGCCAAAAACGGGACCGGGTCCTGAAAATACCATTGGGGCTCCAAAAAATCGCGCCGGGCCCAATTCAACTCACGCTTGAGGCCAAGAAGTCGTGCGGTTGTCATCGAGAATGACGCTGGGGGACCCAAAAAGACTGGCCGGGCCCCTAAAAATCACGCTGGGGCTCAAAAGTTCGAGCCGGGGACTCTGAAAATAACGCTGTGGCTTCCAAAGAAAGTCATGCGGTGGCCCTTGAAAATCACGATGGTGACCCCGAAGAGACGGACCGGGCCGCTGAAAATCACGCCAGGGGCTTAAAGGGTCGGGGCATACCCATGTGCCATGCCCCCGCTCTTTGCATGATGGGTGGGCTTGACACTCTTTGCTCCTGGATCCGCCGCTTATGAGACCTGTATATTGTGTGATGTGATCTGAATTGTGTACCTGATGTCCTCAGCGGTTGGTGTGATGTTTCGTACATAATGCACGATATCGGTTACGGTTTATCTCTTATTCCATTCCATCTTGTATGCAGCATATATTTTTGGCTTACCATCTTCCTTGTTTGTCATGGTCTAATGCAAAAGTGGAAAAGGAATATGAAGTGTCCGGAAGCAACGCATAACAATTTAGAATTTGTTCCCGCCTGGGTGTAATTTTCCAACCAAATTATCAAATGTTATGTTTGTAACTACCATCACTGTGCATGTAGTGTGAGCTTTCCAGACTTAGCTTCGGCCGGGGGATCTCAACATTGCGCACACGGACATGTCAGAGACGGATCCAGAAATGTCCATGGCGACACTCGTCTGGGGGGGGGGGCGACATTTCCTCGGAGGACCGCCGCTGCAAAAGTCCCTGGAAGTGCGTATTTTCCTGAATGTCTGTTGAGAGGAGGGATGTGTGCACTCGACAGTACTGAAAAGGGCACCGTTTACCCTCAACAGGGCGCATTTCCCCTCAGAGCAGCGTCTTCGGCTAAAAATTGAGCGAGGGAGTTCGTTGCACTCTAGTATTCCCCGACAGGTACTCCGGTCAGATGGGCGCAATCTTTCCATGGGGGATGGGCATACCCCAGTGCTCTCATGTATCCGCCCCTGGGGTAGTTGCAGTCTTAAGGTATACACAACAATTCCCATGGCAGCTGCCTAGCATAGGTGTAGGTTTCTGAAAATTATTAGGGCACAATACACACAATATTAGGGCACAATGAATGCAAAGGTCAGGTCCAAATGTATTTCGGGGGAGGGGGACACCACATTAAGGTCCAATATTAGAAGTTGAAATTATTGGAAGGGCACATCCAACACAGGGAGGGGGAGCAAGTGTCTTCCCAGGCACTGCTCCGACCGTAAGGCAAAACACAGTACATGAGGTTGAGGAAGATCGTCGACATTCGGTAAGCAAACATTAGCATATTTCATGTTTGTTTAGAAATATTCATTATACCACATCTCAGCAACACAATCAGACTTTTCTAAATGTGCCGCACATGGGTGCCTATACGGGAGTGCTTAGTTCGTTTGAATGAGGCTTCTCTTGAGTTAGTTAGTTATTAGGGCTTTAGGGCGCATCGACTACATCCGTCATGTAGCGCCCAGAGGCTTCTCTTGAATTTTTCATAATCCATGACTTTTCTCGGATTTCTCGACAGGGAACTTATCCCCACCTGCTCCGCTGGATGTAGTGACACAGCAAACACCCATCCCATAAAATGGTTACTGACATATAACGCGCGAACTGTTAAAAACCAGCATCAACAGCCCTTCAACACACACTCCAAACGTTAGCGGGCCACAGACTGCCGCCTTTCGGTCACACTCGCCTGGACTGCCATCTAGTGGCAGAAACTCCGCGATGTCTCCCATTGAGTCTCTAGATGGTCTCGTCAGTCACATTTCAAGATATAAAAAAACGGCAAGAGCAAGCTAAAGCGCTGGATGACACGAACATTCATAAAAGCAACAAAATCGTCATACCAAAAATACAGCAAGAAAAAGATACTTGTAATATTAGTCATACTAAAGCAGGCACCGACGAAAACAAGGAAATACCAAGTTATTTCAATGTTAACGAACACAAGGCAATTTTCGACGAGGAAAGCAGCACGAACTGCAACGATGGCTGTGCCAAGTCAGTGAATGCAAACTCAGAAGATAACCAAACAATTGCATGATCTTAAAGCCCACAACTACGAAACGAAATTGCGCCATCGAGCACCACTGTGCTGAGCTGCTTTACTGCATGTGTATTTACTTCGCATCCAGTTTTTTCCTATCGGGTATCCTGATCCAACAAGAACAAGGCGTATGTGACTGATATGCTATAATATGAGATGGGTAGCCCATGTGCCAATATCAACACCGCCACCCTTTGTAACCTCGTTTCCTTATCCTCTTCATAGCACATGTATTGTTAAAAACTCGTGTTTCATCACATCGCGACGGCGGGCTAATGGCAACTGCATTGAGTGGGTGTGTACGCTGCATAAATGCAAGCACTCAGCCATATAAATGAGCAGCATAACGCATTGAAGAAAACCTTGATACCCACCCATATCCCACCTTCGGTACACAGACCGGAAAAGTGTGATTTACAAGCGCAACACTACTGAAGTCAGCAGGAGCTCAGTATGGGCCCAGGCGTGCCAAAACCACCCCTGGGGCATACTATGACACCGGGAAATCCGCAAGATTACAAATGAGCGGCGTGGTGGCCCCGGGAGACCGCCGAATCCAGTGGTAATATTTTCCCAAGTCACCAGCTTCGTTGGTTTCTTGGTAAGGTGGCAGATGATCATGGCAAGGTTGCAATCAAAATTTTGACTGGACGCTGCTGGTAAAAACAACTGCAATCCTGAACTTCAAGCGCATAAAATCAAGCTCCCGATGTGGTGAATTCACCATCACTGGGGGAGGGGGAAGAGCTGACGAAAAGAATGGTGGGCCCCTCCTCCCCCTCCCCTCCACACAAACATATACACAATTAGCACGTTGTACGAGACGCTGGAATTCGCGCATGGTGCTCATTTTTATGTTAGTGGATCACGACCAAAATGCCTTCCTATTGAATCCACTATTGTTGAGTTGGAACAGTGTTTAAAACAACAACGAAACATATACCAATTTTCCCAACGACGGAGAAGTAATTAAATAAAATTATGTTCAGCTGACGCAGGAGATTAACTCGTAAAACATGTGTCATCTTTTAGCCCATATAGATGGCTATATTTGATACACCCAGTCGCATGGCACAGATGACCTAGCCGTGATGACTTAGACCTACCGCATGGCGACGAATGACCAGCCTCTGGTAGTTGGCTGATGCCACCATCACAATTAGCATGTCATCAGGTGGATACATATCACTATTGCCTTCTGAATTGAACGTATGAACAACTGAACGGCGAACAAATCAACAACATTATGTTTCTTCATACCACAAGTCTCATCAGTCAAATCAGCTCTTAAGCATGAGACTAAAATTATTGCTAAAGTTGTTGCTCCAACGCCTATTACCATGATTATGATGCACTTGATGCAGAGTCAAAAGAGTCTTATATTGAATACCACAATGCTGCATCTATTTTCCAGTGCCAAGTGTATCAAATCAGTAGCAATTTATCCAACGATAAGCCACCTGATGAAAAATGTAGACAATTTCATTCGTGGGTGGGACAGGCGGCCGATGCGATCACTATTTCAATTATTTTTCCTTGCAAGGCGATGGATGACAGCTTTAGCTATTATCACAAGAAATCAAAGTTAGTTATATTTCATGGAGTGGATTCTTGGTTCCAAATCTCCTTCTAGTCATAACAATATTATGCCTCAATCGCCTCAATCTCAAACATTTAGCCAAGATGTAACCTAGAGCAGTGGTTATTTACCTGCAATGTGATTATGTTTTTAAATTTTGGTAACAAATGGCACATAATGAGAAAATGTAGAAGAACATTAAGGTCAGGTCTTGGTTGTAATTTAGCTATAGACAACATATCAATATATATCATGTATTATATGAGTTATTTTGTTACCAATGCTAAAAAGCCATGTTAAATAAACCTTAAATGAGTTGAAATTGTTGAGTTTTTTTTCTTCATTGGATGCTTCACTACCCAATACTACTTTAACCCAGAAATTCAGGTCATACAAGATACAGATAGCATTATCTTCAGGCTCTGGTTCGTGCAGAGTCGTTGGGTATTCTACAGAGAAAGTTGCATCATGCAAGGTGCACTTTTTTAAATGCTGAATAATCTATTACAACACACAGATACTAAGATGCACGATACATACATACATACAGACACGCACGCATGCACACACACACACACGCACGCACGCACGCACGCACACACGCACGCACACGCACACGCACACGCACACGCGCACGCACGCACGCACGCACGCACGCACGCACGCACGCACGCACGCACGCACGCACGCACGCACGCACGCACGCACGCACGCACGCACGCACGCACGCACGCACGCACGCACGCACGCACGCACGCACGCACGCACGCACGCACGCACGCACGCACACGCACGCACGCACGCACGCACGCACGCACGCACGCACGCACGCACGCACGCACGCACGCACGCACGCACGCACACGCGCACGCACACGCACACGCACACGCACACGCACACGCACACACGCACGCACACGCACACGCACACGCACACGCGCACGCACACACACACCATTAATACACACACACACATTGTATCAAGATTGGCAAGATGCTTATGTTAACAAGTTTATGTTTGGCAAGAAAAATAACCTTGTCAATGCTATGTTATAGGGTGTTCAGTTAGTTATTTGGGTTTTAGGGCGCATCAACTGCATTGGTTATACAGCGCCCATATTATAGGGTGTTCAAATTTGCTGCTAAGATAAATTGGTAGGAGTGGCTAACAGTAGTGAGTAAGGGCGGGGATGACCGAGTGGTTAAGGTGTTGAGCTCTGGGTACCAAAGGTCCCGGGTTCAACACTCGCACCACTCGGGACATTTCCCAACCCCGCGGCCCACCGGCGAAACAGTGTGGGCACCGCCATTAGTCATGATCGTGCATAAAGTGCGTCGAGAACCACCCAACAAACAAACAAACAGTAGTTAGCAATCTAGTAATATTCAACTAGACTTGGAGGACCTGAAAAGTGGGCTGATCAATGGCAGATGTCTCAACTATGAACAAATGTAAGGTTATGCATCTGGGGTCTGGAGGCGAGACTTGCATATATAAAATGGGAGGTAACACACTGGATGTTATTGAAGAGTAAAGAGATTTAGGTGTGTTAGTTTCAAATGATCTTGAAGCAGAAAAGCAGTGCATCTCTAGGAACTCTAGGAACAGTCTATCTCTATCACTAGGAACAGGGCAATCAGAATGCTGGGAATCATTAATAGGAATGTGAGGTATAATAGCAAAGAAGTAGTGGATGGGGTGATATTTATGCTAAGTAGGTGTGGACTGTACAGGCCCCTTTAAGCAGGCATGGATGGGGTCTGAAAATTATTGGAAGGGCACTCAAGTCACATGTGTGTTGAGTGAATAGGGCTGAATGGGTAAGGTAGATAGACATTGATGAGTGTGGGGATGTTGGTGGATGCATTCTTTGGAATTATGGTTGGTTGGTTGGTTATTGGCTTTACGACACGTCGACCGTTGAGTCATGTAGCGTCGCCAATCTCTCACGCCGATTGGTCGCAGGCGAAGAGTAGCGACAGGTGAGACTCGAACCCACAACCTTTCGATTGTGAGACGAGCATCTCACCCCTAGACCACTCGTCCCCTTTTGGAATTATGGAAGTGGTGTTGGTTGAGGTGGATGTGTCTTATTGCCAGGGTTATGGTATCTTCCCTTTACAGACCTAACCTGGATGGGCCCTTGTGGCTCTTATTAAGTCTGATCACTTTATGACTTTATGAATGCTAGGGAACTGACAGGAGCATTTACTGTCAAGACATCTCAATTTTGTGTAGATCAGGACAGGTTTGTGATTCTGGACCAGCAGGCTCTTTGGATGCCTGAGATATAAACATATCATGGTCTGCTGCAGGATTAACAGGTTTTTATTGGTTAATACCACTGGCATGGTAAGAACTAGTTCATGCTAGCACTTTGCCAACCATGCATTGCATATGCAACTTTCCTCTTTTATAGTAAACAATGAACTTTTTTCCCACCTGACACTAAACCAAAACTGGAGTTGGGTCCAGTGTTGACCTGTTTTGTTCATATTCAACTTTGCCCGGAAATATTCGCAGTCACTAAAAGTGAGATTTCCAATATTGTTCCAGTGCAAAGTCCTGGTTAGGTGCGAGCACTGCATAATTACGTCCGCGCTGGAGAATACACCAGCCACATGTCATTAGAATAATGTGACGCAAATTGAGTTATACTGCTTCAACTACTACTTCACTCTTAATGACACCAATGAACATTTAGAGGTGAGATCAGACTATACAGATAATTTCGACAATAGATAAGAAGTAGTGCATAAGAGGCTTTATATCAATCATCTCTAGTTAGGAATATGCTTAGATTCATATTCATATGCAAGCAGATAAGCAGATTAGGGCAAGATCAAACCCAATCAAAAGGTTGTGAGCTTGAATCCCAGCTGTCGCTGCTCTTCGCTCGAAAACAATCAGCATTAGAGATTCGTGATCTGCAAGACCAAAATGGTTGACACGTTGTCAAAATCAATATCCAACCAGCCAACAGATTATCTTACAAATACTCCGGAGGCAGTTGCTCTCCTGGTTCGAGGTTCCACCACATGCCTGCTGCTCATTGTGCCATCAGCTGTTGGGCTACACAAATATTTGCCTGCCATCCCAAAGCAGCTGTATTGCAATGTAATTTGTCTGACTCTACAGACATGAACAACATTTGTCAATGGTTCATGCCACCATTCAGAGCATGGGTGTAGCCACGGTTTCGAAATTGGGGGGGGACCAGGGCTGCGGTAAGTTTAGACAGGAGGGGAGGGGTAGTCCGATTACCCCTCTATCCGCGCCCGTCTGAAAAGGTTCCAGTGTACTCTCGAATTTTTCAGCCAGAAGCGCCCCTATGAAAAAGGCACCTCTTGGAAGGCACCCCTTGGGGGAGCCCCTAGTCATATAGGATATGAGTGCCTGCTATCACAACGGCTGCAAATAAAAATAGATTTGATCCTCCTATTCCTATTACACTCCTTGTATATACCCGGACCTTCGAAATTATTTCGAAATCTTAGCATTCTGATACCGTATCGCAAGCCACGTCGAATGGTACCCACATAATGTAAATTGAAGCCATAGCGACGAAACGCGAGGACTTTGAAAAGCTATAACTAACCTTTGACTTTGAGGCTTGATCTGACATGTACCGGGTTGAAACGTTACTCGAGTTACCCACGGGCTATCTCTTGATACCAAATACGGGTAGCTTTGGGAGAAAACGAAGAAACCCGGGGCGATCGAAGAAATGAGTTCGACGTTTATTTTGACTTAGACTTTGAAAATGAATGTGATTTCTGAACAGTTTGCTAGAGTACCTCACGGCACGTCGAATGACACCCACTTGATGAAAATTGAAGACATGGCAACGAGGCGCGAAGACTTTCAGCAATTTAAGCTAACCTTCGATCTAGAGGTTTGACATTGACATGTCCCAGTTTTGAATGTTACTCGATGTTCACCACAAGCTATTGATTGATACCAGATGTGAGTAGGTTAGGGTAAAGAAAAAATGTGACGTGACCAAAGAAGTCGGTTTGACCTTTGACCTTTCAAATTAGTTCGATTTTGTAACACTATAATACGCACAAGCCACGTCGAATGACACCCACTTGGTGCAAATTGAACCCACAGCGACGAATCGCGAAGACTTCGAAAAATTCAAACTAGCCTTTGACCTTGAGGTTTGACCGTGACATATCCCGGTTTCAAAATGTTACTCGGGGGTTCACCAAGGGCTATCGCTTGATAGTGGATCTGGGTAGGCTTCGGTGGAATAAAAAAGCGTGGTGGCCGAAGAAATCAGCTTGAATTTTGACCCATCGAGATTATTTCGAATTGTCAAATTTATGACACCGCACAACAAGCGATGTCGAATGGCATCCATTTTCTGCAAATTGAAGCCATAGCGATGAAACGCGAGATCATCGAAGAACTCAATCAAACTTTTGACCTTGACATGTCCCGGTTTGAAAGGTTACTCGAGTGTTCACCACTGGCTATCGCTTGATACCAGATGTAGATAAGTTTGAGTGAAAACGGAAAAAAAAATTGAGGCGACCGAAGGATCAGTTCGACCTTTGCTCCTGATAAATAATTTGATTGCTTAGCTTTGTGATACCGCATAACAAACCACGTCGAATGACGCCCATTTGATGGAAATTAAAGTGATAGCAACCAAACCGCGCGTTCGGTCGATATCGCCCTAATAAATCAAGCTAACCTTTGACCTTGAAGTTTAACCTTGACATGTACCAGTTTGAAATGCTACATGATGGTTCATCACAGATTAATCGCCTGTGGCCCGATTTTGGCAGGTTTTGGTGAGAACAAAAAAAAATTGGAGGCGACCGAAGAACCCGGTTTGCGTTGGACCTTGACCATTAAAGTGGCAATGTGAGATATATATGTAGTTGCTTCCAGCGTGCTCAGTGCAGGCAGAAGCATTTGTGGTACTTGATTCGAACGATCATAAACCCGTCGCTGAATGCCAATGCTAATACAAATAAGCCTCTGGCGAACTCGTCGCTGAATACGAATACGAATACGACGTTAAATTGACATACGTGCTTAAGGCTGTCCATGACTCCCCTCCATGGTCTTGAAGATACCCAAGGACACCCAGTCACATTTCCTCAAGATATATCAATATATGCACATGGGAATGCAACCTAAGACGTATAAAGCCTTGCCATAATGCAAATATGTTGCTTCGCAAAGCACAGTTTTCCACCCAAGCGAAAATACAAGATGGTCAATGTTTATGTTATTCAAGAATGGCTCGGAAGCAGAAATTTTTGTTTGCTGATTTACCATTCGGATGTTTTGCGGCGACAGATAGCCCATGAAGCCTGTTGATTGGCTAGATTGGCTTCTAGCATTTTTGTTGATCCTCTTGCATATATATTTTCACTTTATAAATGATTAGGAAGAATTTTGTGGCGATCATACTCAGGTAGCTGAGGCTTGGGGGGACACAAAAGAAATTGGAGCGGGCAAATCGACACTTTTCAGAAATTTGGGGGACATGTTCCCCAATTGATATGACACTAAACTTTATATAATGGGCGCCCCAATCCTGAAATACATTAATCTTCAGTTTGAATTGAATTCCTGCAACTTTACATTATCCACCACCACCACTCCCTCCACAACACATGCCTGTACGCCTTTCACAACATTCCAGTTTTAATTTTCCCTCTGTACACTGATTTGCACAAGCTGTGATAAGCTTCTATCTGCTGCCTATGTTATGTACCCTGCAGAAATATACCTGAATCTGGGTGATTAATGTATGGAGAACTGCAAAGCCACATTTGTACCACCCAGCCTGCATCCTGAAACCTCACTACAAGCACCTCATATTTAACCTACAATTAATTTTAGTCATCATTTGCCACCATGGTATACCAAAATCATCTATTCTTCTACTTTACCATTTATAAAGTTTCACCTATTCTATCATTTCCCACCCCAATCTTTTTGCATGCATGCTGGTTTGCATGTATGTATGGAATGTATGGAATATAATTCCATGAATGCACCATGGAATATCCATGCAAACCATGGATGACACCACTGATATTGAAATATGTGAAAGTTTGGTGATAGCAACACAACTTGTCCTGAAATGAACAAATGCATTTTTTATAACTTAAAATATTTTACTGGTACTACCTTTCAAGGAAAATTTCAACTTTGGCACACAATATGGATGTTATATGGATATATGCCTAAACAGCAATCAAATATTGGTTTTTCTTTAGGTGTGAGATGTCAAAACGAGTCCACTAAGTTGTCGAAATTCCCCATGGAAATGATGTCCTTTAGAACATCGTTGAAGTCTTTTAAACTCAATGTTGAGCCCATAGCCTGCTTATATGTGCATCTTTTTCATTTATTTTGGGAGACACCTAATATAGAGATACTTATGTTTGTTTAGGGATGCTTATGTTAATGAACATGCTAGGAATGTCATACTATCAGCAAATTGTATTGAACAGTGGACCATATCATGGGTAATTTCATTACTTGAAATCACATTATGCACAAGATGTTTATGTATCACAATATGTAATGATGAGCATAAGCATGATACTTACACACAAACCACCATTAGAAGCAAGGCATGGGGACTTCACAAACACACATCAAGAGGCATGATGTCATTACTTCTTTAGGAAGGATGTCTCCTCATTGTTCAATAGGTGGTATATTCCACCTTATTTCACGAATAATTTATCACTGTGCCTATATTATGCCTATATGGATGCTGTGGATGTTGGGACAGTGATATAGTCTGTTAGATATGTGCTAGCCACCAGCTAACCTATTAAATGTAGAATGCATAGATGTTACTTTGCACCATGGGTGCAAAGGTGCACCTGGATACACCTAGTGCACACTAGTATATGCCTAAGAGCATGGCAAGGGCCACCTTTCTGAAGTCATCCTGAGCAAAGACATCCAGTTGAGCTCTCAGACAAACTTTGTAGGATGGGGTATTTCCATGGCATGAATTCAAGCATCTATAAATTTATGCCAATAAATTTTCCATTCATTCATAACAGTTGCAATCAGCATGGGAAATACTGGACCATTGTGAATTTGAGCTCTGGAAAGAGCAAGTGAACACAAACCATTCTTGCACATTATGGTAAGATTCACTGGATCACTTAAACTTGGTTGCTGATGACACCCTGGTCGTGTGGGTCAGCAGGTCAGCAGGGTGCTAACAAGCAGAATGTGATTATCTACTGCTATATCTACTTGAATGAAGAATGTCATCAAGGAAGGTCACATGGGTGTATGTATTCAAAGGAAAAAGAGGAAGTTAGACTAGGTTGGATGGCTTTTTTTTGTTTGACAATTTTGAGAATTTTTTAAAGAAGAAAAACTGAAAAGGGAGGTTAGGGTAGATTCTGCATTGAAAATGTCTTGTTGATATTGAAGCAAAAAAAATGAAAGAGGGTGCACCAGGTTAGGTTAGGTCACTGTAGACTAGGTTTTTTTAAATTATACATTGTTCTTCTTTATATATTACCTCACTCAAGCTCCTTTTCAGTATTATTTTGCTAGCCAACTGAAAATCTTGCATGTGCACCAGAAATTAGTAGTTGCATCATAATAATTTTCATAAACATGAAAATGTTATAAAGAATTAAAGTGTTCATGCTGAATATGAGTCACAGGGGCCCACCTGGGTCAAGCCTATCTAGAAAAGATACCAGAAAAGTACATACACCCCAATCAATCCATTATCTCAAGTTCCAAGGGAACTATATATCCAAGCCTATCTAGCACCATTCACCTGATATTGCATATCACACTCCTCAGCAATTCCAAACTTCTCCAACCATGCCCAATTGTGCTACCATAGCCAATCTCATCAGTATCACATACTTGAGGGTTGGTGCTGAACCCACTGCAAGGTACACACTATATAGTATAATATAATACTAGTGGTATAATATAGCTATAGCTATATGATATAGTATAATATATATTACATAATATAGCTAGTATAGTACTGAATTTATCAGCATGATCAAAAATAATAATGCTGGGTATCATTAATAGGAATGTGAGGTATAAGAGCAAGGAAGTTGCGGATGGGATGATATTTATGCTAAGCAGGTGTGCACTGTACATGCCCCTTTAAGCAGGTATGGATGGGGTCTGAAACTTATTAGAAGGGCACTCAAGTCACATGTGTTACATGAGGTTGAGTGAATAGGGCTGAATGGTGAAGGTAGATATACATTGATGAGTGCATGGGATGTTGGTGGATGGATTTTTTGGAATTATGGATGTGGTGTTGGTTGGGGTGATGATTGTCTTTTGTCAGGGTTGTGGTATCTTCACTTACAGGCCAAACCTGGATGGGCCCTTGTGACTCTTAAGCCTGATCACTTTATGACTTTATGACTTTATTATATATTACTTCACTTCTAGTATCATTTTGCCAGCAAACTGAAAAGCATGCATTTGTGCCAAAAATTATGGATAACATTTTGACCACATTATTAAACATTGTATTTGAATATTCTTTCCCAAACCTGATTAATGTACTCATATTCAAATTTACCATAGGTATGTTTGGTGCAAATATGGAAAGAAATGATCACAATTAATCATTATTTCACTGGTAGTTGTTCAGTTCTTCACACCATCCATAGAAGCATCAATAACGAGAGGTCAAGGCCTGAAGTTGGAAAAACAAATGTCAACCTGTCAAGCAAGTATCAAGTTCTCACAAAGTACAGTATTCACATGGAGCAAATGCCCCAAGAAGTTGAGATAAACATTTACTTCCAGCCTGATATGCTGTTTGGAAAAACTTGTGGGAACACATTGATGAACATAATAAAGAAAATATGAGCATTTATTGAAGTGGAAAATGCATACTATTCAGTTTGCAGAAAGCCATTCAGTTAGGGCTGGCCTGATCCAATGTAATCTATTTTGTTTTTTTCTTCAAAAACAGCTTAGGCTAGTTTAGGTTAGGTTAGGTTTTTATTTGAAAATTTGTGAAGTGTCGAAATTTTTCATTAAAAAAAAATGCCTTTCTTGCATGGAAAGTTAGGCTGGGTTATGTTGTTACATAAGTTTGTATTTATTTTCAGCATTACTTTTTATGCTATATTACCCAACTCCAAGCCACATTTTGATTGGTATGTTGCCTCCCAACTGAAAAGTATGCATTTGCAGAGGAAATAAGTGGTCACAGCATGTTCACCACATTCATGAACATAGCACTAGAAAAAGAAATTCAAAGAAATCAGAAACTACCTTTAACTGAAAATTTGCCTTTGTTGATACATTATTGCCCTTATTGGTAGATTTTTAATAGAAGGTGGTTTGGAAATTTTTGGAATCGTTTTTTTCAGAATGCCATGTTTATGAACATGATTTGGGAGATTAGACCACTCATTTTCAGTGCTGATGCCTACTTTTCAATTTGAATGATGATGTCACATCGGTAGTGTGATGACATCATGGGTATGGCACCGATGCTTCGACTGGATAACTCTACAAACGGTTCATGTACCGTATTGAAATGGTTGAAGTAGCTTAACCTAACCTAATCTGCTTACCACTCTGTTTATAGCTATAATTTATTTAATGTGCCATCCATGCAGCACTGCTGTTTTTGGTGCAATAATTTATCCATTCCTCACTTCGTGCTTCTCAGATGTGATGAAAGGGACATTCAACACTACACACAATTGATTCAACACTTCTTCACGTCGAAAATGCTTATTTTCTGCCTATATCACACAGATCATGTACCATTACTAGACAAGAATGCCGACAGAAACTGCACAACGCTGACGGAAAGTGCACGGGCTGCAGCGATCAGGTTTGTGTTTTTAGATTATAATATATTAGTTTATATTAGTTTAGATTAGAGTATATTATATTATATTAGGTTAGATTTTCCTATTTAATTATTATTTCTCATAGTACTTCTTCAAGGTTTTCATAAAAGTCAAGACACACCAAGCTGACTGTGAAGTTTCTGTTGGTGTTGTGCAGTTCCCATCAGCATTCTTGTGGAATAATGGTGGTATGTGATTTGTGTGATATACTCAGAAAATAAGCATTTTTGACATGAAGAAGCATTGAGTTAACTGAATGGAGTGTTGAATGTCCCTTTCATCACATGAGAAGCACCAGGTGAGGAATGTATAAATTATCGCACCAAAAACAGCTGTGTGGCATGGATGGTGCATTATATAAATCATAGCTATGATAAACCAAGAGGTAAGCAGGCTAGGTTAGGTTAGGTTAAGCTAAGCTACTTCAACCATCTCATTAAGGTATGTGAACTGTTTGTACAGTTAGCCAGTCGAAGCCTCATTGCCATACCTATGACATCATCACACCATACAGATGTGACATCAGTGTTCAAATTGAAAAGTAAGCATCGGCACCAAAAACGAGTGGTCGCATCTTCTGAATTACGTTCATAAACATCATATTCTGAAGAAAATCTAAATATTCCCAAAACATCTTGTATCAAAGATTTACCACTATCTGTGCTGGGTGGGCTGCCAAAGGTGCAGCTGGTGTGGGCACAGGTATCTGGTGGGGGCTGGTTCATAATTAACTGACACTTCACATATGTTTTAAAAAATCACACAAAAAAATTCATAATTGGAGAAACCACAAAAATATACCAAGTGTGTCACATACATCTCAATTGATAGCTTCCAGAGTTATTGCTGTCAAATTAAATTACAATTAGTTCAATTCAAGCTCATGCAGTTTGAAATAGATGGTCGGAAGTGCAGGTTATTTGTCCTTTAATCATGTTGCATGTGCATTTTGTATTGATCTGATGTGAAAGATTATGTAGAAAAGGCACTTCCTGAAAGCTCTTGATTTCATTACCTCATACTTTTTTGCATTTCATCCATGTTTTGATCTCCTTGGTGCTGGTTTTTGCCCTCCCTGTGGTTTCTGTGCAGTTTTTTGGTAAATATTTTATAGGTTTTTTTTAAATTTCGGGAATACTTTTTCAGAACGACGTTTATTAACATGACTAAGAAGATGCGACCACTCATTTTCGGTGCTGATGTTTACTTTTCAATTTGGACGATGACGTCACATTGGTATGGTGTAATCACGTCATAGGTATGGCACTGAGGCATTGACTGGCTAATGCTACAAATGGTTCACATACCTTAATGAGATGATCAAAGTAGCTTAGCCTAAGCTAACCTAACCTAACCTGCTTACCTCTTGGTTTATCATAGCTACAATTTATATAATGTGCCATGAGGTTAGGTTGACTAGCTAATGCTACAAATGGTTCACATACCTTAATGAGATGGTTGAAGTAGCTTAACCTAACCTAACCTAACCTGCTTACCTCTTGGTTTATCATAGCTATAATTTACATAATGCACCATGAGGTTAGGTTAGGTTAAGCTACTTTGACCACCTCATTAAGGTATGTGAACCATTTGTAGCATTAGCCAGTCGAAGCCTCAGCGCCATACCCATGACGTCATCACACAGTACCGATGTGACGTCATCATTCAAATTGAAAAGTAAGCATCTGCACCAAAAATGAGTGGTTGCATCTTCTTATTCACATTCATAAACATCATATTCTGAGAAAAATTCCAAAAAATTCCGAACACCTTTTATCAAAAATGTACCCTTTTTGATATTTGTGTAGTTTAAGGTAACTGCAAGATAGGTTTTTACATACATTTTACCTCCATGAAGCATACATAGGGCTAGGTTCGGTTATGTTAGGTTAGTTTAGGCTATTGTAAGTTCAAATTTTTTGTCAATGAAATTTTTTTTAATAAAAAACATTTCAGGCTAGCTAATGTTTGGTTAGGTTAGGCTTTTTATTTTGAAAATTTGTTTCCAAAAACAGTTTGAAAAATTTCCAATTTAAAAAAATACTTTCTTGCATGGGAGGTAGGGCAAGGTTAGGTAATGTAATGTAACATCTTCATTTTCTTTGTTTTGAGCATTGCTTTTTATGATATATTACTCAACTCCAAGCCCCTTTTTGTGTTATTTTGGCTCCCAACTGAAAAGTATGCATTTGCAGAGGAAAGGAGTGGTCACGGCCAGAGTGGGAAACTTACTTTCCGGGTTGGGAGTCAGAGTGCATACAGATTTCTTCCGGAGTACATTTTCATGGACATTATTTTTTTATGCATGGAATCTGTTTATCAGTAACCGACCGGAAAAACCTAAATCAGTACCTACATAATATGCATAAGTAATATCATTCTCATTTTGGGTCAAATCAAATGCCAAAACATACAAACAAAGAAGTGAACAATGGATGGCACCGCCCGGCAGTGACCCGTAATAATCGGCACTGTTTCGTTTCTTATAACTCACAGGAGAAATGCATTTTCCTTTTACTGTTGGTCTCAGTACAAGGCTAGCCATATGAAAAACAAACAAAAATACTTCACACTTCACCCTCAGCTCAGAGCGCATACCTACCTACGCAGCCAATTTCCCACGTAATACGAACACAACTCCCCTACCGCACACGCCACAGTTGGATGTGATCAAAGCAAAAGATCAGTCAAGGTCTTGTGTTTACTGTCAACTTGTGTGGACACTGTTAACCATGTGTTCAAAGTTGCTAATGGTTATGACGTCATATACGAAATACCTTGCATTGATTGGTTCACAGACAGATTTCAGAACAGAAAATGCTAACGCAGCCAATTCTGATCGGCGGCCTCCAGGACTCTGGAGAACGTCTCTTAAAACTGTCAAAGTTTCCCACTATAGGGTGGGAGGAACGCAAGTATTCCGAGATGCGGCTCCAGAGCCAGAGAAGTGTTCTAAGTGCACATGCACATCATCCTGCAAGTTGCTGTTGGCGCGTTGTTGTCGGCAATTCCGGTGGTTGAGATTGATGGAGCGTGTGAAGATGTGGTCCAGCTGCTGACTGCTACAAAAAGTGATTAGTTTGAGTGGTGACCACAAGTGGAATAACCAATGTTTTTTTGGGTGTCATTCCGTTTTTATTGATATCTTTGTTCTCACATTTGTGTCGGAGTACATGTAAAGCCCATCCTATCCAGTATGAACCCGGAGTGCAAAAATGTTTTCAGAGATAAAATCTCTTAAGAAGTGCCTTAATTCCCACCCTGGTCACGGCTTTCTTTACCTTATGGCCGACACATACTGCCAAGGTTAGTGATTTGTAAAGAGGTGTACAGTGACGTCACAGGAGTCAGGGAAGTGACGTCACAGGAGTTGGGTGTCGATGTGCTAAGTTAGGTTAGCTTAGGTTAGGTTAGGTTGGGTTAGGTTAGGTTAGGCTGGGTTAGGTTAGGTTAGGTTAATTTAGGTTAGGTTAGGTTATGTTCGTGCAAGTCATCGACACCAGACTCCTGTGACGTCACTAGTTGGTTTTACAGCGGAACTTTGCTACCAGGTCACGTGGTCTCCGGAACGAGATAGAGAGAGAAGACCCGGCATAGTGATCTGCATAAATTAAAAGCGACCAGCAAATATAATTCTCACATCAGTTTTGATAACGAAATAGGTTTTACTATTGACGCTGCTGAAATAAGTAGAATTAAACTTACGAATATCAGCAAATTGCAATACGCTTTCTAATTTACGTCGAGACTGCACTCAGCTCTACGGGATCTGGCAGCGGACGGATGACTGCCAGATGACAAATTGGCGCTGTGGTTAAATTAGCGAAGGATGCAGTTATAAGCCAACTTCCTGAGCAACGGTAGAGAAAATGATAACAAAAGTACACTTAATCGATGTCAAGCAAGTTTATAAATCCATACCTGATACTGCCGACGTGCTCACGCCGCACAACTAATAAATAAACACAACACATCCCACGAGTAGGACGCTCATGCACCGACTGATTTGTTGCCTGCCGCGTACTGGGATATAGGTTTCAGAATATAAAATGGTTTAAGGAACATTATACTAAACAATCAGTCCAAAATCGTTGTATTCTCACCACCAAGAAACAAGTTTCGTCAATGAAAAAGTTCAGAAAATTGAGTGAAATCAATTCTTGTTAATAATAAATGTTCTTCGATGTACTTTTTTAGTTCATGTCTGGAATGTTTAGTTGAAGCAAGGAATGACTTGGAAGGATGTAAAGCGACTAGACGGGAGAGCAAATTGCCGCTGTAAAACCGACTACTGTACACCTCTTTACAAATAACTAACCTTGGCAGTATGTCGGCCAAAAGGTAAAGATTACCGTGGTCACATCATGGTCAACACATTTATACATTGTATTTTTTAATTTAACAAAAATTTCCTTTTCAGCTAGGCTGAAGCAGTATCACATACTATGCATTCTTCACCATCCAGCAATATAACACACCTTGAATATCAAAGCTGAAGTATGAAGATGAAGACCATCTCTCAAGACCCAGATCAGGTTTCCACAAGTCCTTCATGCAGATTTCCAACATGCTAGAAGATTATATATGGATTCCATAATCCATAGAAAGTCAGGCTACCATCACATATACCTATGTAGGTAGGTGGGCGAATTTGAGCATTAACGAGAACCCTGGTTTTGAATTATTGGAATCAAGCTTCAGATCAGGCTCAATAGCTACGTATAAAACTGAAGCTACATAAAGTGAAGAGATATGAACGACTACGGCAGCTACGCCCTTGGGAATCAAGGTACGATAGGGCACATACAACCACAGGAGCTAAAAACTTATATTTACGATTGAACCTTCCAAGCCCCAAATCCCGCCGCCACAACAAAGATGGAAGCGAAGCGTCGTTTACAACACAAGCGTGATAGAAATGGCAAGATACCTTTACTGGAAGGTAGATCGAAGTTTTCCTTCAAGCCCGCATGACGTCATCCGAAGGTTTTTTAATATGGTATCAATATGGTTGCAGAAGACTTTTTCCAAATCATTCGCAATGGTTACTTTTATTTTGCTTCCTCTACAAGCAAGTATATTTATCTTCCGCTGACTGAGTTATTAATATTGTCCTGTTCTTTCCATTGAGCATTTGTTACGACACATATTTTTATCATGCATTGGCAAGGTTGGATTTGTGCATTGTAATCTTGCATGTTGAGAGGAATATTTTGTAGTCATCCAGTATGGAGAATATTTTTTTAAAACCTTATGCATCGTAACTCAATCTGCACCCCTCTCGGTGAATTTTGAGCACTTTTACTTGATCACAGCTGCTCATTGTTAAACTTAGGAGGTAACTTAGGAGATTCAACCTCCAGATGAGAAAACAAGAAACAATTTTCTGACTAGGGTAGTGTTCTGGATTCCGAAAATCCACGAGCAGTGTATTTTTCCAAACATGTACATATCCTACATTGACATACAACAGCCATTGAAAACATAGCTTTTTCCAGGCCAGCTAGACTAAGGGCATGGTGCATTATTCCTTGATTAATTTTGCATGGATTATTGACGATACATGCATGATTGAACATTTATGTACAATGCAATCATCATGCTATGAATGCCTTCCTGAAACTTTCCATGAGTTGTAGTCTGATTTCCTGTAGTATGAATTCAGCATCTATATATTATGTTTAAATGTAACACATCTCTGTTTCAGGTGTCATGCCTTTCTGTACAGTACCAGAGCATAGAGGTGGCACTGGGCAGGCAACTTTAATAAAGAAGAAATCTGGTTACACCATTCTTATCGGGATTCTGCCTTAGCAAAATCTCTTAGCATACAATAAAACACGTCTAAGTTCTGAAATGTTGGGCAACCAAGAGTATGCTCCAAGCATTTCAAAGAAATTGATAAGAGAAGAAACCTAAAGAAAGATCTGCTCAACTCTGCCTCTTTGCAGCGAAGCAAATGTCTCCTACTGTGGAGTGTGGACGCACACTCCACACTGTCTCGATGGCATGTTGCCAGAAACTTGTGCGTGTCGAAGAGAGCTTGTATTTGCAGAGAAGATCCAAGTGAGAGAGAAAGGACAGTTTGCATGACACGTTATATAAAGTAACAGACGACGTGTCCGAGTGCGGTTCGGCAACAGCGCCCCGGACGCACGCGCAATGATCTCAGCGAGGTCACGGGCGATACTGGCAAGTGGCCAGTTGTCTCTGCGCAGGCGCATAGCTTCGGCCCGCTACAGGTACCCCCCGCCCAGACACGGCGCCGGCAAAGATGACGTGGCGAACGACATACCGCGCAGGGGTGATCACTGCACGGCCGGAGCGAGTGCGAAGGGCGGGCCGCAGCGCTGTGGCCCGCCCTTCGCACGGCGGGCCACAGCGACGGCGGTGGCGGCGTTGGTGCGGGCGGCGGAGCCAAGTAGGCTGGTTTGACGAGATGTCAGCCAGTGAGTTGGCTGAGGTTGCCGTCAGCCAGTGGGTCGGCTGAGGTTGCTGAGGAAGCCAGTGGGTCGGCTGAGGTTGCTGAGGCAGCCAGTGGGTCGGCTGAGGTCGCTGAGGTTGATATAACGTCAGCCAGGACGTTAGACGATGAGACGTCAGCCAGTGGGTCGGCTGAAGTTGCAGTCAGCCAGTGGGTCGGCTGAGGGTGCTGAGGCAGCCAGTGGGTCGGCTGAGGTTGCTGAGGCAGCCAGTGGATCGGCTGAGGTTGCTGAGGCAGCCAATGGGTCGGCAGATGAGACGTCAGGCAGTGGGTCGGCTGAAGTTGCAGTCAGCCCGTGGGTCGGCTGAGGTTGCTGAGGAAGCCAGTGGGTCGGCTGAAGTTGCTGAGGTTGATGTAACGTCAGCCAGTACGTTAGATAATGAGCCGGTTGATGAGGCGTCAGCCAATGGGTCGGCTGAAGTTGCAGTCAGCCAGTGGGTCGGCTGAGGTTGCTGAGGCAGCCAGTGGGTCGGCTGAGGTTACTGAGGTAGCCAGTGGGTCGGCTGAGGTCGCTGAGGCAGCCAGTGGGTCGGCAGATGAGACGTCAGCCAGTGGGTCGGCTGAAGTTGCAGTCAGCCCGTGGGTCGGCTGAGGTTGCTGTGACGTCAGTGGGTCGGCAGATGCAGCGACGTCAGCCGGTGAGTCGGCAGATGCCGTGACGTCAGCCAGGACGTCAGACGGCGTGCTGGCGGATGATGCGGCGTCGACTTCGGTGAGCAGGCGGATGTGACGTCAACCAGTGGGTCGGCTGACGCAGCGACGTCAGCCAGTGAGTCGGCTAACGCCGCGAAGTCGACGTTGGTGAGCCGGCAGATGCCGTGACGTCAGACGATGCGCCTGTTGATGAGGCGTCAGCCAGTGGGTCGGCTGAGGTTGCTGAGGCAGCCAGTGGGTCGGCTGAAGTTGCAGTCAGCCAGTGGGTCGGCAGATGAGACGTCAGCCAGGACGTCAGACGATGAGCCGGTAGGTGCTGTGACGTCAGCCAGTGGGTCGGCAGATGAGAGGTCAGCCAGGACGTCAGACGATGAGCCGGTAGGTGCTGTGACGTCAGCCAGTGAGTCGGCTGTGACGTCAGCTGGTGTACCGGCTGATACCGTGACGTCAGCCTGTGGGTCGGCTGTGACGTCAGACGGTGAGCCGGCAGATGCCGTGACGTCAGCCAGGACGTCAGACGGTGAGCCGGTAGGTGCTGTGACGTCAGCCAGTGAGTCGGCTGTGACGTCAGCTGGAGTACCGGCTGATACCGTGACGTCAGCCTGTGGGTCGTCTGTGACGTCAGACGGTGAGCCGGCAGATGCCGTGACGTCAGCCAGGACGTTAGACGGCGTGCTGGCGGATGATGCGGCGTCGACTTCGGTGAGCAGGCGGATATGACGTCAGCCAGTGAGTCGGCTGACGCAGCGACGTCAGCCAGTGAGTCGGCTAACGCCACGAAGTCGACGTTGGTGAGCCGGCAGATGCCGTGACGTCAGCCAGGACGTCAGACGGCGTGCTGGCGGATGATGCGGCGTCGACTTCGGTGAGCAGGCGGATGTGACGTCAGCCAGTGAGTCGGCTAACGCCGCGAAGTCGACGTTGGTGAGCCGGCAGATGCCGTGACGTCAGCCAGGACGTCAGACGGCGTGCTGTCGGATGATGCGGCGTCAGCAGCGAGTCGGCTGACACCGCATGGTGGCGAAGGCCGGTTGGGCGTGCGCAGATGCGGCGACGCAGCGGCGAGACGAACGTCGGTGGTCCCTCGGTGTCCGGGCGGCGCCATTAGGCCTCCGGCAAGAGGGAGAGAGGCAGAAAGAGGGACAGGACCGGGTGGGGGCGTGCGGAAAGCAGAGAGAGTTGCGCGTTGGCTCCCCACATCACGTCGGGACGGCTTGAATCACGTCAGGACGGCTTGAATCGCGTCGGGACGGCTTGAATCGCGTCGGGACGGCTTGAATCACGTCGGGACGGCTTGAATCACATCGGGACGGCTTGAATCGCGTCGAGACGGCTTGAATCACGTCGGGACGGCTTGAATCACGTCGGAACGGCTTGAATCGCGTCGGGACGGCTTGAATCGCGTCGGGACGGCTTCAGATCACGTCGGGACGGCTTGAATCACGTCGGGGTCACCAATTGTGGAGTGTGGACGCACACTCCACACTGTCTCGATGGCATGTTGCCAGAAACTTGTGCGTGTCGAAGAGAGCTTGTATTTGCAGAGAAGATCCAAGTGAGAGAGAAAGAACAGTTTGCATGACACGTTATATAAAGTAACAGACGACGTGTCCGAGTGCGGTTCGGCAGCAGCGCCCCGGACGCACGCGCAATGATCTCAGCGAGGTCACGGGCGATACTGGCAAGTGGCCAGTTGTCTCTGCGCAGGCGCATAGCTTCGGCCCGCTACACTACCATCAGCTATTCCTACCATAATATTCCCACCAGCCAAAACCCTGGGTAATCCTGAAACGTTTTTGTATTATTGATGTTTACATCATTTGCAAGATTACTTTGTTTTGTTTTTCCCTGCTTCATTTGCATGTTGACAATGTTTTTCCTCCACCAAATAAAAAGATGGATAGGCCTGGTTAGGTTATATCCTTTTATTTCAAGATTTTGATACTTTTCTCTGAGAAAATAGATTAGGCTAGCTAATTTTATGCTAGGTTACCTTGCAATTTCTAAAGCTTTAAATAATTAGTTATTGTATATGAACCAATTTAAAGCCCTCATTTTGGTATTATTTTGCTTTTCAACCAATTTGTGTGCTTGTTGGTAAAAAATATGTTCTTTGTACACCGAAATAACAATCACGATAAGACCCTCATGTCAAGCATTTACCACTAAGTTGTAGCTACACTAAGTTGGGGTCAAAGGTATGAGAAATAGATGATTTGGGTCAGATCTGCTGACTGAAATGGTGCATTCATGAGCTACATTTTTTACAGAATGGACAAAGCATGATACCAGGTGACAAATGTATCCATTAGATACATTTACAGTTGAACACGTTTTTTTTCTGCTATGTAGTGGGCTGGATATATCCAGCCCACTATATCTGTTCTATCATCAAAACTTAGTCTGGAATACAAGCATAATCCTTTTTGTTGAACAAATAGCATAGTTCTTGTCATAGGAAGACATGTTCAACTTTATTGACAAAAAGTATCCAGCCTTTTGGAATGGCATCATATAGGTTTTGTTTAAGTGATCGGAGCACGATTGCTCGATGTCCTGACCTGTGTATTTTAAGTATATGTCTCGAACTTAGTATAAAGGAGAGGTTATCATGAGATAACAAGTGAGTGATGCCTATATTTAGGTTGATTCTTTCCATCAACAATTATAGGATTTGTGTAAAATGCCGCCACACGCCACGGTCTTCACTGCGGAGTTGATGGCCATCAGCAAAACTCTTGCATACATCGAGGTTGACGACACGATATTTTACATGTTATTTTGACTGATTCTCTGAGCAGTCTTGTGGCGTTGCGCAGTTTTAACCAGCAACACGTCATCGTACGAGACATTTTATCGCACCTTACTTCTCTGCATCGCATAAGAAAACAGGTCATACTTTGCTGGATTCCAGCACACGTCGGAATCCGTGGTAACGAGCTGGCCGACAGGGCTGCAAGGCGTGCAGCACAAGCGCCAAGGAGTCGCGTTCTCCCACTTCTTGCCAGTGACTACTACCCAATTATCTCATCATTTATTCTCAGACAGTGGCAGGACAAATGGGACCAAGTAGAGTTAAACCAATTAAAGCAAATCAAACCATAGTTAGCTCTGTGGCCCACGTCCTTCAGCCAAACTAGAAGGGACGAGGTAGACATCTGTCGTCTCATAATTGGTCACACTCTAGCAACACATAGGCATTTATTGTGCGGGGACGACAGGCCGAAATGTGTTAGGTGTAATGCCGCGCTGACTGTGCACCATGTACTGGTGGCGTGCCAAGCATACACAAAAGAACGTAGGCGCCACTTCGGATATGATGCGAATGCTCTGAGGTTGAAGGACTTATTGGGAGATTATTCCCGATTTATACACAATGGAGCAGTTTTGTGCTTCCTTGCGGAGATGGGATTTGACGTAATACATGCACCTGCCTAACTGATTATTTGTTTCCCCAGATCTTATATCAAGCGCCTTAATAGCTACCGATGTTTTATATTCGCTTGTGAGTATGACGCGTGCTTAGGCAACCTTGTTATGGGTGAAATATAACCCAATGGGGTTGACGCACCCTAAAACCCGAATATTCATCATTGAAATGGCAAGCATGCGTAAGAAGCCCCTGGGCCATTTTTTATCACAATGTTGTTTTTCTGGTGATTTCTGATTTCTGATTTCTGATTGTTCCTTTGGAAAATGAAAACTTCCAAGGATATAAGCACTTTAAGTTCAAGTACTTCTATCTAAGAAATCAGTCCAAGAAAAGAATATCAAAACATTGAAATAACTTTTAAAAAAGCAAGAAGAAAATTGACTACATATACCTGCTACCCACTGGCGGATCTAGCCCACCGGTTTGGGGGGGGGACAACTTTCGGCTTACGGCGTCAGCCTCTCCCTCCCCCTCCCGGGGGGAGGGGGAGGGGAGGCTGACCAAACAATTATAACAAAATACCTTTAAAATTGGAGATTATTTCACCCGGAACGCTATTTTTTAACCTCAGCAAAGGTTACTGCATTTTAATTCAGTTTACTTTTGTTGGTTTGGGGGGGCCAAAAGACACTATGGCCCCCCTTTGAAGCGCTTGGGGGGCCATGGCCGGAATGCCCCCCTGGATCCGCCAGTGCTGCTACCCCACCTCAACAACATATGGGAAGTGTGGGAAAAGGTTTTGGGTGTGGTGGTATATAATGAAAAATAACATACAATTATCAATAAATATTAATGCAACCTAACCTAGCCTACTGATGTTCGACGGCCTAACACCTACCGATGTTGAATCACTTAAACGCACTAATACTGGATTACTTAAAACCTACGGATGTTGGATTGCCTAAATATGATTTTAAAATGTTATTTTCAAAACAAATTGCAGAGGACTGTCCATAATAGCCAATGCACGTGGAGGGCATGTATCGTGAAATAAATAAATAAATGTATAAATAGGAAGACGTCAGCCTTCCACAGCCGCCGGCTGCCAGCGACCATCGTGCAGACAGTGGGTCAGGCGTGCACGGTCCAGTTCACGGACCGCCGATAGGTCATTCACATAATGACCAGATCAGGTCGCGAGTGATGCCGTTGCTGTATCCGTTCCCGAAGCCGTCCCGTCGGCTCCTGCAACGTCATTTGCGCGAGGGGTATCTCAGCTGAGGCCACCATCAGTGGTAGCCTTACCTGCTGGCGTGTGTGTTCCCTTGCCGCCCCAGTTCAGTACATAATATATATATATATATATATATATATATATATATATATATATATATATATATATATATATATACAAATACACAAATATATATTACGTGGGCTATATGGGGCCTCCTGTCGGTGGCGGATCCAGGGAGGGAAGTTGGGGCATGTGCCCCCCCCCCCCATAAAAGGTGGCGTCCCTTCGACTAGGAAAATGCGTCCTTCCGCGAAGGCTCGAGTGCACCCCAACACCCTCGAATTTTTTTCAGCCACAGGCGCCTCTCGGCAGGAAAGGCACCCCTCAAGCTACTTTCGCGGTGGCGCCACTCCAAACACGTGTCCCTCCCCCAGATGACAATTACTGGATCCGTCCCTGCCTCTTGTGGCAGCTATTTGTTTCCTGTAGCGGTTATGGGACCTCTCATGACGACAGAGAGCCTCCTAGTGCGGTCTAGGGGCGGTCAGATCATTTCAGGCGGTCTTCTGTGGTTACTTTTCGGAAACTCTCCTGCCACTGAGGGGAAGAAGCTAAGGCGCACTTTGTCCCCCCCCTCTGTCTGTCCTTTCTTTCGCTCTTGAACGGGGGTGACAACTTGACCAGCTAAAACGGACGGTAGAGGGAGCCTACCAATATCGGGAAAAATCCCTTTATTTTGGAGGCACTTGATGGTCAGCCTGCCGGAAACGGCACATTGTTCGGCAGGAAGATTGTTACTGGGTCATTTAGGATACATTTTGCTGAAGCTGAAGAATAGGTCTTTCAATTGGTATACGTCAAAATGATCTATATTGCCATAAAACATGCAAGAGAGCGTAGAGAAAAACGGTAAAATTGCATGTAAACCAATGGTGAAGGGAAGCCTTCAAGCCCGCTTCCAAACTAACTTCGTGGGGGCCCGAGAAATGGCGCAGTATGGATGTCCATGATATTAGCAACGCGTTTGCATTCGCATTCAGCATCCTATTCGCATACTCTCAGATTTCGTTTATTTTTTCAGGATGTGATCTTTGTCGCTAGCAAAAGTAAGGCAAACAACAATTATCCAGTAGGACGAGCAGTTCGATCTCCAGAGGTCAAGAAAGGTCATTCGGATCAAAAACGGGGTACCGAATAAAATTAAATGTGTTTCACTTAGCCGAATAATTCCAACGCCTAGATGTCCGCTGTCCATCAAAGATGCAGCACATCGAATTACGTGACCTTCAATGTCACGGTTTGACCTCAGGTCATCAAAGTTGGTTTTACTCATGTGCTATATCGATTTCCGGGCTACCGAATAAAACCATGGTGACACATTGTATATATCTTATTTTGCAGGTGGTAGTCTACCCCAGCCAGCATTTTAACTGGGCCCCGACTGGGCACAGTGCGTGACTGGGCAAACCGACAGGGGCCCAGCATGGCCCCAACCGGCAAAACCTGGAACGTTAGCTGAATGGGCAGCCCGGCCGGGGCCCAACATGGGCCCAGTCCATCGCGCGATTCATATCAGCCTCGCATTTCGCGGCGATACCGATCGTCTGCCCAGTCGGGGCCCGGTCGGGGCCCAGTCGGGGCGCAGTTCCCCCAACATTAGCGCGCTGTCGCCATGAACGCGCAAAAGACGCCATTTTCAAGACGTGGGACGCCGGGTTCTTTCTTGGCGCAGCTGCTCTACCATCAATTCGAGGTTTGTGAGATTTGTCGTTGATTAAACATGTGAGGAGTTGGATTTAAATATTTAAGGCTTATTCATTCAACCAGTCCACCAATGTTGGTATATCGAACTTTGACTACCATAGGACTATGGCTCGAAAAGTAGGCTCCCTGGATTTCTAGCATGCAGAACACTCCCACGTAGTCCATTCATTTCCATCTTCCATTCCGAACATTCGCTCTCTACTAAAAGTGTTGGCCCGATATTTTCCCTTCCAGTGGTACGTGCGCATTCAGCGGGTCTTACTTTCTCTGATCGCTGCTTAGGGCTTACTGGCCCAAATTTAAATGTTAATTACCCATGCTTAGGTCCACAACTGTGACCGGCTGACGCGACACTGTCGGTTGGGTATGATATACTATTTCCGTTACTGGTTTCAAGGCTCGATGACACTGGGCTGCGACATTCCGTTAGTTTCTGATGGTCTTATGTCTGGGCTTGGGTAATAATGGCCGACATACCTACACTTTAAATGAGTCAAAGCCTTGCCAGGACTTGCATGCTCGAACTTGCGATCGGCGGGCACCCCCACAGGTGGTCCTGGGCCACAAATCGGTTGGAATGGCCCCCCTATCGTCTTTCTAACCTATCCTGCCCGGGGTCATATAGGGAGACCCACAAATCCCCTGCCTGTCCTATCCTTGGGGGGCTTACGGAACGCCAAACTTCATCTTCCCTGCCTGTGCCATAATCGAGAGGTCCAGGCCTACTGGAATAGCTGAGCCGGGGAAGGAATACCAACCTGGCCGTTTTTGGCTGTTACCTAAGCTGTGCGCACAGATTCATCCCGAACCAAAATTGGGTGCCGCTGCCTGCGAGCTTACCCATCGACCCCGTCGGGTCTTACCACCCTCGGGATGCCCTTCCGCGCTCTGTGATCACCAGGCCGGAGGGATTTGCGGCCTATAATTACTCAAGTTATCCAGCTGCCCTATGAAATGTCCAGTCTTTCCGGCACGTTTTCCCAGGGGTTCAACCAACAGTGTTTCGTCATTTCCCGTCTTCTATCAACCATCCTCCGTCTCCTCCGAAGAGAAGAGGGCGGAGGCTATTCGTAGCTCACGTTTGGGTCTATGGAATTTTTCGCCCATGGAAGAGCGGCTTGCAAACCGTCTCCTCGCTAAAATGCGTAAGTCGTCTCACGTTTTTCCGTCACAGACGGTAGTCGGGTTCGTCCTGTCCTGTCTTGCCGGCTAGCTTTTACATTAAGTAACGGACGAACCCGGGATTAATTCCCTGTCAAATCCCTCTTCGCACGTAGTACGTTTGGCGACGTAATGGTCGGTGCACTGTTCGTTTCTCAACGACACCAACTGAAGGTTTCATTTAGACCTCCGAATGTTCAGCCGACCCTCAGCATTCAAGGGAAATACATGTACTGACAGGTACAAAGCCTGAGGGCGAGTTTCCAGCGATTTCACGGTAGACGTTGTTTCCCCATCGTGACTGCTTTGCGATATCTCATGGACATTTGAAGTGGTGAGGAGTTCACATAACCATACATATGGTGAAAAAATGTATACCACGAATGGACAACTTGTTCATCTGGTAGCAGCACTTAAAGGGAGGTGCCGCGTCTCTGACCAAGCTAGGTCGACCTGGGTCAGCGACACTACAAGGTCAACTTTCAACTTTGTGTTCCCTTTAGCAACCGGTAATGTGCTGAGGGGCTCTGTATCACCGTGACGCAATGCAGTTGACAAAAGGGCGATACAGGGGAGCGTAGGCGACCTCGT
>JAOTOM010004963.1:297500-520000 GCA_034440615.1 Ashinkailepas kermadecensis
CGACCGGATAGTGTGGGAACGTCGGTCGGATAGCGGCGTGGGCATGGATCTCGGCAGGATCTCCGCTGAATATGGCTCAGTGTCGGCTTGATGTCGGCATGAGCGAATCTACTGTTCACTGTTCAGTCCACAGCGGGTCGCTAGCGGCCCGACATCGACCCCATGTCGACTGTATGTCGGATAGGTGTCGGCTGCATGTCGGCATGGATGAACATTCCACTGCCAGCCGACGGCGGATCACTAGCGTCCCGACAGCGGCCCGGCGGCAGGGGCCGACGTCAGATTGCTGTCGGCATGTTCAATGGGTGGGAGGGAGGCCAGAATACCCCTCGCCAAAAAAAAAATTGTACTTTGGTCGATGTCGGTGCCAACTTCGGGCTGGTTTGGACCCATACCAGAACGGTGAGCCAGCACCCTTTGAATTCATGCCCCGTGGTGAATGCCTTTTTTTTTAAATATGCTCCTGCCGCTGTCGACCCGACGGCGGCCAGATATCGTTACCCCGCTATCGGTATGGATTTGCTGCTGTCGGTCCGACAACGGCCCGACGTCGGCTGGCCGTCATTAATATGCCGAACCCAACCCGATATGTGCCGATATTCCAGGTAGGTTTGCCGATGTCGGACCGAAATCGGCATGATGTCGGCATGCCGCTCACGAGGTACCGAGCTCGCCCCGACACATGCCAACAGCGGGCTGATATCGGCATATTTACTGGGTTTTTGCCAATCCCATGCTCCGAATCTACTGAACCAAAATTCATTAAACATTCGCCAATCGACGTGACGCGGTCAATATACATGGACGTTTGAATATGGTGACTTTGGCTTTGGGTCAAGGTCACCAAAATACACAAAATAATTGTATGGCTATTTGCCACGTTAGGCTCCGAAAGTACGGAACCGAATTTCATGAAACATTCACTAATCGACGTGGAGTGACCAATATACTACGAACTTTTGAATATGGTGACCTTGGCTTCAGGTCAAGTTCGTCAAAAATGCCTGAAACTCTTTTTAACGGTTGTTGCGGCGCCCATACTCCGAACATACTGAACCGAATAAAAAAATATTCACAAATCGACGTGTCGAATCCGATATACTTGGTGCTTTTCAATATGTTGACCTTAGCCTAAGGTCGAGGTCATTAAAAAAATGCACGAAGCTGTTTTTAAGGGTTGTTGCGGTGCCCATGCTCCGAAATTACTAAACCGAATTTCATAAAACCTTCACCAATCGACGTCGAGTGGGCGATATACTAGTGACTTTTGAATATAGTGACCTTGGCTTAGGTCAAGTTCATCCGAAATGTTTGAAACTCTTTTAAGTGTCTTGCGGCGCCCATGCTCCGAAAGTATTGAACCGAATTTCATGAAACCTTCACCAATCGACGTAACGTGGTCGTTATACCTCGAACTTTTGAATATGGTGATCTTGGCCTTAGGTCAAGGTCAAAACGCACAAGTCTTTCTATGGGTTGTTGCCACGCCCATGCTCCGAAATTACTCAACCGAATTTCATGAAGCCTTCACCAATCGATGTGACGTGGTTAATATACTTGGGACTATTGAATATGGTGATCTTGGCTACAGATTAAGTTCACCAAAATGCACAAAATCATTTTTAATGCGTATTGCCACTCCCATAACAGAGCACGAAACATTTTTGATGACCTTGCCTTTAAGCCAAGGTCACCATATTCAAAAGTTCCAAGCATATCGGCCATTCCACGTCGATTAGTGAAGTTTCATGAAATTTGGTTCCGTAATTTAGGAGTATGGGCGCGGCAAAACGACCTAAAAATGGTTTTGTGCTTTTTGGTGACGTTGACCTAAAGCCAAGGTTACTATATTCAACAGCCCCAAGCATTTCGACCATGTTACGTCGATTGGTGAGGGTTTCATGAAATTGGGTTCAGTAGTTTAGAAGCATGGGCGCCGCAACAATGAAAAAAAAAGATGTACTTGCGACCTTCGGTCAAGGTCAAGGCAGGGCCTCCTCTAATATGTTAATTAGGTGGGATGCGACCCACCTAGTACCGTGAAATCCCACCCAGTGGAGTGAAAAATCCCGCTTAGTTAAAGGGAGATTCAATTAAGAAAGCAACAAAAAACCTTCCTATAATTCCGGTAGGGGAAGTGATTTTCTCCTTAGAACCGTGCATTTTTATCAAGAAGAAAATGACAGTAAGTTGGCAGCACTTGTACTGAGGTCAAACCAACGAGGAAAGCTCAAATGTGAAATGTTCCTGTAAAAAAGTGCATGCTACAAAGCAAGCAATTGGGTCCATTAACGGCGGTATTACACAGTGGCGTCGCCACGAAAAACTTTCAGGGGGGCAATGTTGAAAGGGGGCCTCCTGCTCCCCGAAAGAGGCCCTCCACTGTGTTAGGCCCTCCTATTGTTTTTAGGCTCTTAGTATGGTTTCAGAATGGGAAACATGATTTCGTATTGATGCCTTGTTTGCTCTTGGCATGGTGCATCATTTACGCAAAACGAAATAGCGATAATCATTTCTTTTTTCGCTGAGAACTGAGCCATGCCAGGGTATGAATACGTAATATGTGGATAAATACCTAAGTGACAAAACAAACCAATGTCTTAATGCTTCTCGACCAGACGAATCTTCCCGCTGGCCTCTAGATTGCAGCGAGCTGGCGGGACTGGTGCTGAGCATATCTTAAGGATATCTCCCATTCTCACTTATATGTCCACCAAGTCTAACTGAATTTAGTTCGATTCATCACTAGTGTTCATCAGTCATTCCCATCAGCTTGATGTCATAAGCATCAAGCTGATGGGCACTTAGGTATTTATCTTGTGAGGAGCACTTAGGTATAAACGATCATTTCTCAGTCCTAGGACGACAATTTCGCTAAGGTGACAACGAGAAGTTGATTGAGTTGGTTTTCTGATCGCCATCTTAGGGATTCATTTATTGTTATAACATTTGGTGCTGGCTGCAAGGCACCTGACACACAAGCTAAAATAATAAATCCTCAGCAAATAAATGTACGGGCAAGAACAAGCATTGAACAACAATGCATAAATGACAATGCAACAATGTAACAATGGCAATGCATAAATAACGCAAAACCTTCAAATTCCACGCCTCCACGCCTATGGTTTTCGCTGTGCTGTACAGTTTTGTAAATGACGTCGTTGAGAAGGTAATGAAGCTGGGAAGCTCTAATCATGTAGGCTGTGATCACAGAAGACAAGTTTGTAGGAAGAAAATGCATTTAAAAACATCATTCCTTCCATTTGATATGGGGTATCGGTGTTGTTCTGTGTGCTTGTGAGGGGGAATTTCCCCCTCAATGTCGGCTTTGCCCCATGGGCGTATGCTTCTGAGAATGATTGGGGGACCAGTGGCGTACCTATATTTGCGTCGAGGAGGAGGGGCCAAACGTATTTGAAGGGGTTGGACATACACCATTAAAAAAGTCCTCGGATTTCGACCACTATTTTGTCAAAGGGGACCTTTCGAAATAAAATAATTAGTGACCAACTGAATTGTCCTGTGGAGGGGCCTAATCTACCACTATTGTTTCTGATTCATCGGATTTCAATCCTTACTCCCACACCCTGTCCTAAGGTATTATTTTGATATCCCTTGATAAGCCACATCCACTGCTGAAATTACACCCACGCAAATCACTTTAAAATGTAAAATTTCCCAATTTCAGACATTCCAGTTCATAGCGCACGGTCGCCACGACGCCAACGTTCGTGCACGTGCACACCCATCTTGCGCATTCGGCGCATTCGCCACACTTCGTGCGATGCTACGGTTTCTGCTAGGTCTGCTACGTTTTGCTAATTCCTGCCACATGATAGACTGGCGCCATATTGGACGTGATGGAATGCTTCGTATGGGCGTTCGCTGCGAAAATTCTATTAATTAAGTTCGATCATTACTTCCCTTCTTCCCACATTTTATGGTGGTTAAAAATGCGGATACCCGCTGAGCTTTGATGTACCTTATATCTTTGATTAAATATGCTCCCAGATTGGCCGCCGAACCGATGTGTCTACGTCTACGGATGTGTCTTAGGGCTCCAATCCGTTTTTGTTAGGGGCCCAACACATCTTCGAAACCCGTGCTCGTTTTGGGGTTTTGTTGTTTTTTTTTGTGTGCACCAAATATTTTTTTTTAGGTGTCGGGGCGTTTTCAAAGATCCCGATGTGTTTACTTAGTGCCTGGTCTTTTTCTAAGTTTTTGGACCATGTTGCTTTTTGCGTCCCCAGCCTCTTTTTCAGGCCCTTTTGCGGTCTCATGACACCTGTATGCCTTGAGAACTTCCGGTGTATTTCCTTTGGAGCTCCCGGCATGTTTATTTAGGGTTGCAGCGTATGTTTTAAGGCCCTGTCGCTTTTTGCGAGACTCCGGAGGGCCAGTTGCATTTTCGGCCTCATTGTGCTCTTAGGGTTCCCCTGTGTTTATTTGCGGCTTCTGACGCACATTTGTGGGGCCCCAGTACGATTGTGGTACTTCGGCGCGACTTATCCCTCCCAGGTGCGTGGTTCCGGGGGCCCAACGCCAGTTTTCTTGGCTCAACGTGATTTTTGTGGATCTCTTCTGAATTTTCTTTGAAGTCCGAATCCCGGCCTGATCTTTCGAGCCCCAGGCGCCATGTTTTTGTATCTCACCTCTATTTTTTCGAGCTCCGATATGTTTTTCGGGGCCGTACGCGATTTGTGAAGGCATCTGATGATATGTTCGGTGCTCCGGAGCCATTTTCCTGACCAGGACATTTATTTGTTGGAATCCCTCCAGATCTTGGAGGGCTCCGGCTTGATTTTTTTCGAATATCGATGCGGTTTTTGGGGTCACACTGTGCCTATGTGGGGCCCCAGACACCAATTGTTGGGAGCCCCGACGTTAATTTTGTATGCCCAGACCAAATTTTTGGAACTACTGATGAGAATTGTGGGTTCCGAGCGCGATATTTTTTTTTGGGGGGGGGACGGTTCGAGTTTGCGAGGCGCGTTGTGCTTAGCTGTGGCCCCAACGCGATCTTGGCGGCTCCTGTTGCAGATTTCCGGGCCTCGGAGCGAGTTTTCTGTGGCCCGCCGTATTTTCTTGAGCCCCGTGCGCGAATTCTGGTGGACCGACGCGAATTTTGGTGGCCCCAGCGCGACTTTTGGGGGCCAAGGCACGATTTTTTTCTGTTCCCTGACATGTTGTTTTTCTCGGTGCCCAACGTTTTTTTGGGGGCTTTGATCCGATTTTTTAGGCCACAGAGTGACATTCCGGTCGATAATTGAGTTTTGGGAGAAACTGCAACTTTTGGGTGCCCGACGCGATCTTTTGGACCCCCAGTGTGATTTTGAAGGGCTGCGACGCGATGTTTTGTTAGTCCAATGTATTTTTTTTTGTATCCAGACGTCATTTGCTTGGATCCCTAGCGCTAGTTTTAGCGACCTCGACACTTTTTGGGGGTCCAATATGTTTTGGAGGTTTTTGGCGCCATTGTTGGCGTCCCAGAGTGATTATCCATGTCCGGATTGTTTTTCGTTTCCCCGGATTAGTTAGTTAGTTATTTTGGCTCTAGGGCGCTTCGACCAGAGTTGATCATTCGCGCCCATAACGTTTATCTTAGTGATTCACGGCAGATAAGAAGTATTACCTTGGTGTGTACATAGTTTGAAACCCAATCGCTGCTAAGTAACGGAACAAGTTTCCAGAATGTACAAGTTTTGAGTTGTTTCCCAGAATGTCTTCATATGTCAAACGGTCTGCGTTTCGTCCAAAAAAGAATCGGCGCTCTGGTGTAAGGTGTTGGCACGTGAGTAGCAGGTGGCGTACAGTCAGCGCTTCCAGACAGCGGGGACACCGCGGTCTTTCCTCCCCACACAGAAGATAGCGATGGGTAGCGTAGGTGTGTCCGATGCGCACCCTGCAGTGTGTGACCTCCTCTTGCCTGGACCTGCGCAGGCATGACGCCGAAGGTCCCAGATGTGGCTTTATTTCAGGTAGCTTATTCTCCTTCTCTATCCCATGACCTTTGCCACTTAGCGAGTATGAAAGTTGTGATTCTGGAGAAATGGTTCCTAGCAGGAAGTGGACATATGCGTGGGCGGAAATTCTGTGCTGCCCACTTCGCCGCAGAGTCCGCGAGCTCGTTACCCCACACCCCGATGTGGCCTAGGATCCAGCACAAGCGTATAGTTTTTCCCTCTTGTTCTACCGTAGTAATTCGTATGAGAATGTCAAGTAGTATAGGGTCTGAGGGATAAAATGCAGTCAGTGCCAAAAGGCTGCTAAGGGAGTCAGATATAATTGCATATAGAGCATCCTGGGAAATCTCTATAAATGACAATGCCTTCACGATCGCAATGAGTTTAGAGCTATAAACCGAGACATACACAGGCAAACTAAACGAACGTACAGTAGTACTACACACAAAGGCACACCCTGCTCCTGTGTTACTCTTGGAACCATCAGTAAAGATCCTTGTGTGTCCTGGGTAAGAGTCCAGGTGCTCAATCGTTCTCGACCGACACAATACTGACGGAATGTCTCCTTTGTGCATGGCTGACAAAGATATGTCAATTGGAGGTGAAACCAGGTTCCAGGGTGGGGTCGGTAGTTCTTCTATTCGCATCACACGACGCACTCTCCTTCTACTGTTTGTAAAGAGGTTCTGCATCCGCGTACAGAATGGTAATGTCTTCTGACTCTGTCCATTGGAAAAAAAGTGTCAAAATGCGGCGGGAGAAAACTGCGTCGTAAGTAGGGTGCGTGGCAAACTGCCGCAGACTACACGCGTATCGCAATCTCAACATTTCACTTCTCAGTGCCAGCGGGGGTTCGTTCGCCTCTATCGTCAGGCTTGCAGCCGGAGATGTTCTGAAGGCACCAGTAATAATACGCAGTGCTAAGTGGTGCACTGTATCTAAAGTACGCTTGTTGCTGGCGCAGCCACCATCATACACTTAGCACGCGTAGTCTAATTTGGACCGGATAAATGATTTGGAAAATATCATCAGGGTTTACGGTCTGCGCCGTAAGACATTTTAGCAATACATTTCAGTAGGTTGAGAGACTTAAAACATTTTCCCCTAAGTGTCTTGATGGGGGTTTGTATGTCAGACGGCTGTCAAATTGTACTCCCAGAAACTTCACGGCTGGTTTAACTGGGATAGGCTTTCCATACAGCTCAACGTCCAGTTCCTAGATACATCGTCGACGGCAAAAATGTATTGCAGCCGTTTTGTCGGTGGAAAATCGGAAACCATTTTTATGCTCCAGCCCTGGAGCTTGTTAACTGCAAGCTGCACCTGTCGTGTCATTGTTGAAGTATTTGAGGCAGAGGACCAGATTGCGAAGTTATCGACAAATAGCGGTCGTCCGATGTTCGGTGGCACATCATCGCCAATGCCATTGATCATCATGGTGAACAAAGTAACGCTGAGGACACTGCCCTGCGGGACTCCATTGGTTTGTTGGAACCGTTCAGATAGTTCGTGGCCTACCCGGATGCTGAAGGAGCGTTCAGTCAAAAAGTTGCGAATAAAAGTATCCAGATTGCCACGGATTCCACACTTTCGAGCTTTCATTAAAATACTGTGGCGCTAGGTTGTATCATATGCTCCTTCGAGATCGAAAAAGATGGCTCCAGTGTGTCGCTTCTCCTTAAAGGCTACACGTACAGCAATACCGAGTGTTAATAGATGGTCCGTTGTTCCACGGCGTTTCCTAAGACCGCACTGGGTGTTAGTAAAAGGGTCGTGTGTTTCTAAAAACCATGTGAGCCGCATATTGACCATTTTTTCTAACAATTTACACAAGCAAGAGGTCAAAGCGATAGTCCAGTAGTGCAGCAGATCGAGCCCACTCTTGCCTGGCTTTAGGACGGGGACCACAGTGGCTTCCCGCCATGTGGCCGGGAATTGGCCTTCCTGCCAAACCATGTTGAAAGTCGCAAGTAGTGCCTTCAGAACTCGTGAGGGAAGATGCTTTAGTATCTCGTTGTGGATGCAGTCAGGCCCCTCTGCCACACTCTTCAGGCTCCGTATTGCCGACCGTAGTTCTGCTGCAGTGAAGGGCTCGTTATACGAGAAGTGCTCAGAAGTGGAAACATTTACAGCTTGGCTTTCTAAGCGACTCTTCCAACGACGAAGTTGAGGATGGAGGTCTCCTGCTTGGCTACGTGTCGCTATTGCTTGGCCGTTGCATTTGCAACATCGGAAGGATGGTTAACCTCTGCGCCAGCTACTCGCAGCACTGGGTGAGGAACCGAATTAAATTTACCAGCGATGCGTTTCACACGAGACCACACTTGTGCAATTGGAGTATATCGGCCCAGAGTGGCCAGATACTCCCTCCAGGATGTGCGCTTCGCCTCTCTAACTGTTCGTCGCGCGAAAGCTCTCGCCTTTTGGAAAGCTATCAAGATAGCCGAAGAGCAGTTTTTGTTAAATTTCCTTAAAGCTCGTTTCCGTTCACGTATGGCGTCCCGACATGCTTTGGACCACCATGGAACTGGAGTGCAGCGGGGAGCTCCTGACGTCTGCGGTATACAGACATCGGCCGACTGCAAGAGCAGGGCCGATAATTGTTATACTGACAAAGTGGGGTTATTGTCGTCGTTTTCAAACGGCGCCTGCACTTCCGTTTCGAACTTCTCCCAGTTAGCCTTCTTAAAATTCCACCTCTGAGGTCTCAAACCAAGCACAGCCCAGATTGTTTTTCGTTGCTTCATTTGTGTCCCAATGAGACTGTTGGGGAACGGTACGACCTGTCGTGCCACTAGCATGATTTTCATGGTCCGGGCTTGAATTTTTGGTACCCCGGGCTCCGCGTGATTTTCAGGGGCCCCGGTCGGATCTTTTTGGGCCCATACCGTGATTTTCAATTACCCCCGCACGACTCCTACCATTTCTTAAGGGCTTCTTGCAAATTATAGGCCTCCTCTCGCGTCTTAGGGGTCTCGTCCCATTTCCTGGAGCCTCTTTACCGGTTTTGGATGTCTTCTCGTGTCCTACCCTCCTCCATATTTAATGGCCCCCTCTCCCGTCTTGGAGGGCCTCCTCCTAAATCCTGGGGCCCCTTTAGCATGGCATGGGGCTTCCTCTCATGCTCCAGGGGCATTATCTGCCAAATGAGGGGCCTCCTACCACGCCTCGTGGGCCTCCTTTGTCCTGGCAAAGCCTTACCCGTCTTGAGGGGATCTTCAATTTTGGAAACCTCACCTTCTCCCATACCTGCTACCAATTCCCATCTTAAGGGCCTCCTCTCATTTCCTGGGAACTCCTTCCGGTATTCAGGGCCTCATTCGGCCTTGGCGACCGCCTACTTCGTCTTGAGGGACTCCTCTCGAGTCCGGCAAGGGCCTCCTTTTCTCTTCTAGAGGCCTTCTTTTTCAAATTAGGGGCCTCCTCTCACGTCTTTGGGGCATCCTGCTCTGTGTTTTGATTCAATCTTTGCCAATTTTAAGGGTGGCCTCTTATCTCCTGGTCGACTCCTCTTCTCTCCCAGGTGCCTCATCTTCTAAATTACAAGAACCCTTTCCTATCTCAGTTGCCTTGTCATTTCCTGGGGACATTCTTACCCGTCTTGGAGCCTTCTTTCTCGCCTGGGAGCCATCCCTCTTATCTAATGGTCTTTCTCTCCTGTTTTAGGGGCCTCTTTGTTCATCATGGGGTTTCATTTCCAATACTATGTCACCCTCTTCCGAATTAGGTGCCTCCTGCCACGTTTCTGGATCACACTTTTCTATCTTGGTGGAACCTTACCCATTTTGGTGCCTGCTTTTGCGTCTCCGAAACCCCATCTCATATCCACTGGCTTTCTCTTCCGTCTTAGGGCCTCCTCTCATTTTCTGGGGCCTCCCTTCCCGTATTGGGGCCTCCTTTTGCAATCATAGGAGCCTCCGTTGCAATCTTGGGCCTCCTTTGCAATCCAGTGGCCTCCTTCGCAATCCTGGGGGCCTCCTTTGCAATCCTGGGGGCCTCCTTTGCAATCCTGGGGGCCTCCTTTGCAATTCTGGGGGCCTCCTTGGCAATCCTGGGGCCTCCTTTGCAATCGTGGGGCCTCCTTTGCAAACCTGGGGGCCTCCTTTGCAATCCTGGGGGCCTCCTTTGCAATCCTGGGGGCCTCCGTGCCATTTGTTGACACTCTCTTGATTTCTGGGGCCTCCTATCCTCTCATAGGTGACTCCTCTTTCAAATTAGGGGCCTCCTCTCACGTCTTTGAGGCCTCACCGCCTGTGTTTGGAGTCTCATTATCCTCTTAGCAGGGCGCTTTTGAGTCCTAGTCCCAAATCTTTTCTCCTAGGGTCCTGCTCTTACAATATATGGGCCTCATTTGGCTGGTCTCAGTGGCCTTCCCTAATTCCTGCGGAGACCTTCTTACCCATCTTGGGGCTCCCTCTTGCGTCCGAAGAAATATCTCCTATAATTCCTTATTTTATATTGTAGGGGCCTTCTCTTCCATCTTGTGGGCCTCGTTTTCCAAAGTAAGAATATCCTGCCACCCATCGGAGGCCTTATTGTCTAACCTGGGTGGCTTCTTGCCCGTCTCGGTGGCATCCTTTTCGTCCTGGGGGCCTCCTCCCAATCTCTGTCCTACGTATCTTATGGGGACCTGATTATATTTCCCGGGGGCCTCGTTGCCAGTCTTCGGGCCTCCTTGACATAATGATCTTCTGTCTCGTCGGCCTCCTTGCTTACCTTTTTTCCCATGCATTTCCGGATAGGGGCTTCCTCAAATTTCAGAAGGGGGGAGGGGGGGGGGTCCCAGTCTCACGGCGGGGGGGGAGGGGGCTGCCACCTCTGCCCCCCCCGGTGGCGATGCCCCTGGTATTATAAAAGCATGACCTAGACATTTACGCACATCACAGAAGAGCGGGGCGACGCGAGCCAGGCCGACATGACATCAGTGACGATAACTAAATATTAAATTGTGGTCTTTTCTTCTATGTTGCTAGAATGAAGAGACAGACGAAACTAGATGCCTTTGTAAAAAAGACAAGGTGTATAACGTGGTGGAATAATGATCGGTTATCCTCCCCCAGTCGACACTACCCCCTTCCCCCGGGAAAAGGGGAAGTTGCTCCCCTGAGAGGTTGTGGGGCCCCCAAGAACCGCACCGTGGTTCGAAAGAAGTGCGCCTGACCCCTAAAAATCACGCTGGGGCACCAAAATTCACACCGGGGCACATGAAAAGCACATTGAGGACATCAAGGACTTGTACAGGGGCAACCGTAAACGTCATCGGGAGCCCGAAATCCAACTAAGTCACCTGCAAATCACATTGGGCCCAACAAAATCGTTTAGTGACCTCTAGAAATGACGCTTTTGGCTCCATAATGTGGGACCCGGGCCCTCAAAAAGTCGCGCAGGGGCCTGAAAATCACGCTGGGGGCCTCAAAAGGTCGTGCTGCCGCCAAAGAAATAGCGTCCAGAGCCGAAAAAGTCCGGCTGGGCCCCTGAAAATCTCGTTGGGGACCCTAAACGTCTTGTCGGGGCCACTGAGTCACGCTGTGGACCCCAAAAGGTCGGGCCGGGCCCCTTGAAACCACGCTGTGGGCATTCAAAGGTTGAACCCTTGCTCGCTGGAAATCACGCTGGGGCCCAAGAAGTTTTGCCGGCGCCCTTGAAAATGACACTGGGAGGCCAAAAAGACTGGCCGGGCCCCTGTAAATAACATTTGAGGCCCAAAAGGTTAGGCAGGGACCCATACAAAAATCGCGCTCGACCCCCAAAAGTTGGACCGGTGCCCCAGAAAATGACGCTGGTGGCATAACAAATTTGCACCTGGGCACTTGAAAATCACGCTAAGGAAAAAAAAAGTCGTGTGGGTGTCCTTGAAAATCGCCCTGGAGTCCTAAAAAGACAGGTCGGGTCCCGGGATTTTTCGTTGGGGACCTCAAAAGTTCGCGCCTGGGCCCCTGAAAATCACACAAGGGGCTCCACAGGTCGCACCGGGGCCTAAAAGTCTCATCAGGACCCCAAACAAATGAAACCGGGCAACGAAAAAACAATCCGGACATGAAAAATCACTGTGGCCCCAACAATTGCGCCAAAAGCCCCCAAAACGACTGGGACCCCCAAACACGTGTCGAGGCAGTTAAACATCGCACTGGGGATCCAAACAAATGAAGCCGAGGCCCAAAAAATCGCTCTGAGACCCAAAAAAGTCGCCTCGCAGCCCTTGAAAGTCATACTTGGGGCCCAAAAGGTCGCGCAGGGTCCCCAAAAGTCGCAGCTCAAGCGCCACAAAAATGAATTATTACGCGGAATACACTCTGCGGTCTCACAAATCGCTTCAATGACCCCAAAGAACTATCGGGCCCCGGAAAAGAAACTTGGCGAGCCACCAAAAAATATAAAAATCGCACCGGGAGCCCTAAGAATCGCACCGGGGCCTACTCTGAAGGGTGCCATCGGTCGAGAAAAAAAAACTCCATGAGCAGCCGCAGTGGCGTACCAAAGGGGGACCCCCCGGGACCCCTCCCCCCCCCACCCGGGAACCCCCCCATCCATTCTCAGTGGGATGGTCTCCCAAGAATCGTGCCAGGGTCCCAAAAATCGCGCTGGGGCTCCACAAATTCGCATCGGGCCCTCCGAATTCGCGTAGAGGCTCCGAATAAATATAGCTGGCCTCAGAAAACTCGCGCCGGGGCCTGGAAATTTGCACCGGGGCCCGCCTAAATTGCGTTATAGGGCCCCAGCTAAGTACAACGCGCCCCGCGAACACCCGGCGGTCCCCCGAAATATCGCGTTCGGGACCAAAAATTACTTTCGGTAGTCCTAAAAAATTGTGTCATGGCATCAAATACTCCCGTTAGGGCTAACCGAAATTAGCGTCGAGGGCCCAGATAAGCACAGCGTGGGCCAAAAAGTCGCATAGGGACCCGACAAAGATCAAGCCGGAGCCCTCCAAAATAAGGAGTGATACCCGCAAAAAAAAACTAATGTATGAGGCAGGAAAATCGCTCTGGATCCCCAAACATAGCACCAGATGCCTTCAAAAATCGCGTACGGCCTCGAAAAATAACGCACTTGAGCTTGAAAAATCGCGGCGGGACACAAAAATATCGTCCGAAAAACACAGTGATAAATTATTCGTGAAATGGGGTGGAATATACCACTTTCTGAACACTTAATTAACATCCCTCCGAACGGAGAATCGGCGTCGTGCTTCGTGATGAGTCGTTATGAGGTCTTCATATCTAATTTCTAACAGTATCTTGTTGATAGGTATCTGTTATACAATATTAGTTGGTAAGTATAGGTATTTTGCATCACTATAAAGTCATAAAGTGTTAAGGCTTAATAAGAGCCACAGGGGCCCATCTGGGTTAAGCCTATCTAGAAAAGGTACCAGAAATGTACATACTCTTACCCCAATCAATCCCTTATCTCAAGTTCCTTGGGAGCTATATATCCAAGCCTATCTAGCACCATTCACTTGCTATTGCATAACACACTCAACAATTACAAACTCCTCCCATCATATCCATTGTGCTACCATAGTGTGATAATTGTGCATTATCGCTCAACTAGCTAGCCCTAAATTATGTATCTCAAAACAAAAGAAACTGGTGCACGTATCCAAATTGTGTTTGAGGAACTTATAAGTCATGTTTTCATGTTTTCGGGGGACTACAGCGCAATTTCTCGTGGTCCCGGTTTTATTCTTCGGGCCCAGGGGCGGCGGTCCCGACGCAAGTTTTCCGTTCAGTTCCAATCCGTTTATTATTTGGGTACCGCGGTTTGATTTCTGTTTCGGGTTCCGATATAAATTCCTCGGGTCACGCTGTTTTTATTTGGGGCGCTGACGATAATTTTTCTGGCTCAGTACGTTTTTCTGTGGCCTGCAGGCCCCGAGACCTTTGGGGCCCTGTAGGCGCGAATTTACCAGGCACCGACGCCAGTTGTCGAGCCATTCCGGAATTTGTTTAGGCATCGCTGTATTTATTTTGGTCCCCGTCGCGATTTTTTGAGGGGCCTCGATGGAAATTTTCGACACAGCGCGATCTTTGTGAGCATCGGCGCAAATTTTCTGTGCCCCGCTGTATTCATTGGAGTCCGTCGGCTGCAGCTTCTTGCGTTCCCGGCTTCGGGGAAATATTTGGGGCCCAGTGAATATTTTGGGAGCCCTGGTAAGATTTTCGGGCCAAGGCACGAGTTCTCGGGGCCCGTTGTGCTTAGCTGGGGCCCGACCCGAGTCTGCGGGACCCTGCGGTATTTATTTCAGACGACCCACGGTAATTTTGAGGAGCCAATTGCGAATTTTTCCCACTTTGCCTTCCCTTTCGGTACGTAACTACCTCATGCAAACTTCGCCCAAACACGCAATGTATGTTTGACGTGCCGAGACCCAGAGTATGTGTGTCGAGTATTGTGATGAGTGTTTTTTTTTTAATGAAGGAGGAGATAAATTGTCTACCTCAAATAATTTCTTAGCCAAAGACTCAACCACGAGGGAATAACGGAAAGATGTAATTCAGACCCTCTCCCACTCTTCCGAGTTATCTTTGACATTTCCTGATCTGTCCGGGATAATATACAAGCTTAAACTATATTTACCGGTCGGGATTGGCAGCTCTTTAATTATCATGTCTCAACAACCTTATTCATTTTGATCATAAGTGACGACTTCTGGAATGTATTAGGGTGTTCCTATATCTTATAAATGGAAAGGTTAAGAATAATTAAGGGTCCCGACAAAAAGGACTCAACTTCCATGTGACATTTTCTAACACCACGGACCCCGAATGTATACAATTAGGAATTACCTGTGCATGACTTCTTGAACAGAAACTTGCAATTGAGCACAGGAGAATAACATGATTACAACACCCCCGGACTTCGCCAAACGAGCCACGCCTGCCCAACGGCGGGCGCTGTGCGCGCGCCTGCACATGGCCCAAGTGCCGGGTCGGCGCGCGCCCGGAAAATGGCGCGCTAGTGGGACCCCTGTCGGCGGCTCCGAGACACACGTGGTGCTTTCGTCGGCGTATGGCGTCACGGCTGTAGCGGGCTGATCAGTGATCGGCCGCGCCGTGCGCTGCCGCGTCACGCGCTCTGCTCCGACCGGGCCCAAGGTGGAATGCGGGGCGGGCCAGGCGAGCGCCGACAGTGCGACGAGGAGGCGGAGCCACGCAGTAGTGGCGCAGCGACAAAGGTCTCAACGACCCGCCGCCGGTCTGTGTTGTGTTGTACGGGTGCGTGGATCGGAGGGTGAACGGAGGGCGAGGCGGCGTACGGTGACGCAGCGTGGCGGCAGCGATCGGGCTGAATATCGTCTGTTTGATACATTGGCGGGACGAGTGGGCGAGGCCGGCTGCTACGAGAGGTGCGCCATTGTGGCAGTGCCGCGATGCCAAGTTGCACCAGTGCTATACCGGCTGGACAGTGACGTCGCAGGTCACCACACGGGGAGACGTTCAGAGTTGGCAGTGGGCGGCCGCCACTCAGGTATGGCTGGCTGGCGGTGGCAGTCGAGGATGCAACGTGGGCCTGCGCGGCCGCGCCGCGGGGAGGCCGGGTTTGAACAACTGGAGTTGAGGCAGTGCGACGATGCGAGTGGTGATGGCGACGCTGGAGCTGCCGTCATGAAGTGCAGTGGACACAGGTTTGATCGCTCGTGTCACGGGGCCTGGCCTGTGACTTGGCGCATCGTTTTTATAATGTGTGTAGTTATGGGACACGCCAAGAGTGACCTTCCAGGTGGCATAAATCCACTGCTGAAGAATGCTCTGCCTGACCGGACAAGTCAAGCGGTGCAACCGGTACACAGCAACCCGGATATAATTGGAAGGTCTGGTGGCAAGAACAGTAAGTTTCTAATTCCCAGTTTCCCCCATTAACTAAATCATGGGGTATAATTTGGGTTCATGCAGTTACAGTGTACTACTGGCCTTCCTCACAAACTCTTTTCATCCTCTAAATAACTTACCACTCCAGTGTTAATCTTTTAGGTCTGGTTCAGTTTTCCTCCTGAATGCTAATACTCTGGTTTCTCCTACCCTCTATGGTCTGGTTTGTTTCATGCTAGGTATGCAAGGTTTTTTTTGCCAAGAAGTAGGTGGGTACCCAAACTGATTGGGGAAATTGTGGTATGATTTCTCTTTTAAGCTTTCTATTCCTGGCAACCATGTTCATAAATAGGAACCATACCTTGGCAACAACTGGCAGCTGTGACCTGTCAAATTACTGAATCTGTTTCTTAAAGCTTGGATGCACTCAACCCCAGTAGTGCCAATTTATGAAAATGATTGGAGGGGCACATCAAGTTAATTAAAAACAAATTGTGGCTCAATAAAGGTTGTGCTGTAGTTGGTGCACACTAAAACACCAACCACCACTACCAACTAATGTAGTGGAAGATCTTGCTTACACTGTTTAATACAAATATGTTGAGCAGTGGGGTGCAATCTGAGGTTTTCCTTCTGTGTAATTGGAGGGCTCAGAGGATCTTTGGAGGGGTCTAAACTCAATATTGGGTGGGGGACTTGAATCTTGAAGTTACTAAACAGCATGCATGGTCAATCCCTGCTCAATTATAATATTCATTGAGGAGAGATGGCATTTCCTAGCTGGATGCATTAATGTTGCAAAATATCGCTCCTTGAATTTTGTCATCAAACTGACAAAATCCCAGTTGAAGTACTTCTTTGAAAGGTGAACTTTCAAAAGTGAATGAAACCATTTGGGTTTTTAACTTCCATACTTATATTAACCCGCGCTGTCTCGGGGGTTGATCGGTGCCCCCTAAGGATTTCCGCGGATTGTGAAAGAACGGCGCGCGGCAGCGCGGCGAAATTTGGCATACCTTTTCACACATCAATTTGGCATGTTGTATCAAAATTTTGAGGTCAGGTCATCTAGGGTCAACGAGTTAGTCAAGGTCAAGTGAGGTCACCTCCAGAAAAGTTAAACCAGTCATCACGCTTTAACGGATAAAGATATTTTAATGAAACTTTCAGCGTTTGATTGTCTTTAGGGACGAAACAAAGCGCACCAAAATAATTTGTGATTTTTTTCCGTTTTTGATTCCTTATTAGTTTTGCATATTCGCCCATTAGAGCTAAAATAGAAGATTCTGGCTAAAATAAGCATTTTTTATGAGGGCAAGTTGACTTTGAACAAAGTTTTTCGGTCCTCTCTATCCATTAGAAAAATAAAAACTAAGGCAAATTTAAAACTCAAAATTTTGCAATTTCAAAACAAAATTGATTTTTGGGTGGGCAAAAATGTTATGGCCATGGTCGATTTCGCCTTCCTTTTCTGATTCCAAATACTTTTTTTTTCAAATCTCCCCCAAATGAACTCCCCAGAGCCAAAAACATGACGTAAGTCGTGAAAACGTAGGCCCCCTAGTGACTTTTGGGGGATACAATTTTTGGGGTGGTGTCTGGCCCAACTCGTCGAACGCTTTCCGATGACACCTCTTTCGTTTTTGTGCGACGCTTAGTTCGGAGATTAGAGGGGGGGGGGGTGTATCCCCCCCCCCGAGACGGGGTGTGAGGATATGACCGGAAAGACCGGAAAGGGTTAGCCTAGGGTGGCTGGAAAATGTTCAAAATTGGGTAAATTTGGAGATCAAGGTAGAATTTGATTATTTTGGGTATTTTAATACGATGTTTTTGATGTGGTGAAGACGATGCGACCATTTCTTTTCTCCGCAAATGATTACTCTTAAGTCAACGGCGGTCGATACAATTGCTGACGTCATAGGCAAGATACGGAGGAAATGTGCTACGATATCAACAGTATTTCATGAGTTAACGCTGCAAACATTTACATACCTTAATGGGATCGTTGGGGCTGTGGCTCGTCCGTTTGTACCTCGATGGTGTCGGACTGACTGCGGCATATAAAGCATCGAAGCTTCGAGATGGATATTATGAATCTCGCGGCCGTGGAATTCCTTAAAAAAGCAAATACTGGCAGACCTTGGAACAATTTGAGCGAATAGCCTCGCTGGGAACGACACCGTGTTGTCGGAAAAATTATAAACTTGCGTGACTGCCCTCAGAAGAAAGCCTAATAATTATGTGAGATACCGGAGCGCAACCCGCACACGGTGAAGCTAAACTTACACTGATACGTGGCGTGACTGCGTCTGATTTGTCTACTAAATTCTGCTCAGTCGAGAATTGAAAAAATGACGCTTGAATAGGTAAATCATGTACAAAAATGCCTAATCTATTGTAGTTAGGTTCACCTAGATAATCACCTAGTCTAAGGTAACGTGATATATACATATATTATAACATAATATAATCTAACCTAATCTAACCTAACGTAACTAGAAAACCAGAATCGTTCCAAACAAACTTTTCGGCCACGACGTCATCGAATCTAGGCGCCATTGTTAGAGATGCCGTTAACGTTAACAGCATCCAAAGGAACCTCCGGCCTTGATCGAAGGTTGCGGACGCGTCTGGCTGCAAATATTTGTCATGAATAAATATGGCATTCAGCCAGAAACAAGATTTTCAATGTCAATGGGTATTGAATCGAGTGCATGAAGTGTTTAATTTCTTCTTGATCACGTCTGTGACACCAGGTACGGATAATTATACGCGATGGGCAATATTTGTAGGGTGAAGATTATGATCGTGTATTTCTTTGCCAAATGAAAAGTAATCATTTGCAGAGAAAATGAGTGGTCTTTGTCACGTTAAAATACATTGTATTCCCAAAAAAATCCAAGGAAACAAATTTTACCTTAATCTTCAATGATACCCAAAATTTAACAAAGCACGATTTTGCATCAAAGAAACCATCACCTACCTCCCTTGGAATATGTTTTTCTTCCTGGATGTCATAAGCAATAGCATATTGCACAGCTATAGAAACATTTCAGTGGACTTATCCAGCTCAAAATGATGACTTGGGGTGAGTTGTGATGTAGTAGGGAACATCCCATATTTTTCCATGGGCATCATATGCTCTAAATGTTTCATGAAAACATGTCCAGGTGTCTTCTGGGTTTCTGTTTTTGGCAAGTACATTTTGCAATTATGGAAATGATTGTGCTGCAGCAGGATGAATCTATTTATGTTCTTTAAACCTTTACATGCATTGGACATAACTAATATCAGATGAGATGCTTGACCCATAGTTCCAACTGAAAATGGTACTCTCCTGGTGTGAAGTTTGTATTTTAGGGAAGCATTAAGGCATGTAAGAATAACAGGGTATGAGTTTGCATGTGTTCAAGGCTTGAACACATGCAAACTAGTGGCATGGTTTGAAATTCAAGCCAAGGGCATGTGAACCAAGTGGCTGCAGGTAGCAGCCCACAATTTTGCATGGTGGAACATCAATGTTAAAGTAATGGTTTTTCGTTAGGTGTAGATGTCGAAACGTGCAGCAGTCGACGTGCCCCTTAACATCAATTCATCATCGAAACGTGCACAGTAAGATGTCAAAATTTGCCATGGAATTAGTGTCATTTCAAATGCTTGATGGCTTTCAGACTCAAATTTGAGGCAACGGCATGCTTCTGACTGTACCTTTACCATTGGTTTTGATATTCGTAATTTAGGAAGAGCTATGTTTTGGATAGCGAGGAAATAACCGATGCAATAAACTGGTAATGTGTGCCATATCGCATTATAGGTAATCTTCTCGTCGGTGCGGGACGGGCGGTCAGCGGTGCGGCGATTGGTGTGGCTGGTGCGGCGATTGGTGCCGGGACAGGTACCTGGTGCGGGTGTGCTGATAATCCACCGACACCTCACACACTGCTGCAAAAGTCACAAAAAGGAGAAAATCACAATGGGAGACACCGCGCGAAAGCTTCTGGATGCAGCCGCCAGAGCCGCGACACATTCGGCGGATCTAGGAATTCCTTGGCGGCACTTGTCTGGAGGCGCGCCATCCCCTCGGAAGGGCTCCATGAACCGTGAGAGCACTCGATAATACTGAAGGGGTGCGTGTGTTTGTTACGCCTTGTCCTCTAAGAGGGGCACCTTGGGCTGAAAAGGCCAATTGAGCGGGGAGGGGTCGAGGTGGACGCAGCCCTTCCGTCGGTGCTTTTTCTCGGTCAAGGTGGGCACCTTTCCATGAGGGGTACATACCCCAAGTCCCCCTCCTTTATCCGCCCCTGGAGCACACTTCATGGCAGATTATACCGCCTTGCCGGTGGCCCAGAATGACTTGGCCCCTCATGGTGCTTTGCATGGAAGGCGCCCTGTCCTCAACTTACATGGGGGAGAGGCATGGCTCAATTATCCCCATGCAGCCGTCACTGATAAACCAGAAGAACCAGAAAGTGGTGGCCCCCTGGGGCCGCCACTGATGACACCTGTACATTCTCGTGTGATGTGATCTGGATTGTGTACCTGGTGTTCCCTGCGGTTGGTGTAATGCTTCGTACATAATGCATGACACTTTTCTTGCTGCTTTCTTATTTCATTACATCATGGATGCTTTATTTTTGTATGATCACTTGCATTTTTTTTCATGGTCTAGGACAAAGGTGGGAGAGGAATATTAGTTGTCCAAAAGCAGAGCATAACAGCTTGCAAAATTATCCCTGCCTGGGTGAAGAGGCGCAGCCAGGGGGAGGAGGCCGGGGGCCCACCCCTCCCCTTAGCATACAAAAATACACTAGATCAAGCAAGACATTTTGAAATTTTCATCACGCAAAACCAGAAATATTCAGCTCGCTTCGCGCGCCGAAGATTGTCTGTGTTTCGTCACATTTTTTTGGTCACCCCTCCCCTTAAGCAAATTATGGCTGCACCCCTATCTGAGTGTAATTTTCCAACCAAACTACGCAATTTCAGAACTGAAACTATCATACTGTGCATGGATTACGAGCTTTCCGAACTTAACTTCGGTCGTAGGATTTCAGCATTGCGCATAAGGGAAGGCCAAGGGTGGACCCAGGATTTTAATGGGAGTAGGCACTCTTCTGGGCGGGGGGGCGTCATTTCCTTGGAACTGCGCGACTGCGAAAGCTTTCGCTTTCGGCTGAAAATTCATTGGGCGCGTGTGGAGGTGTGCACTCGGACGTACTGAACGTGTTTCGTTTTACTGACGACTTTTACCTTCAAGAGGGCGCCGTTTCCTCTCAGAGGAGCGCCTTTGGTTGAAATATCCTTTGAGCGAGGTGGGTTTTACTGTAGCTTGCCCGGAAGGGCGCCTTTTCCCGGTAAGAGGGGCACCACCTTCTCATGGGGGAGGGTGCCCCTAATGTTCTCCCTGTATCTGCTCCTGGGAAAGGTGCCCTTTAAAAGTACGTACAACAACGTACCTGATGCCTGCCTAGAACCCATGCCGATATCCAACATATCTTAACTTCAACCAAACAACAGGTAGTCCTGACCATAAACCATGAAAATAGCAATACGAGGAAAGATCGTCCGTCACCCATCGGTAAGCAAGCATTAGCATACCTCGCGTTGGTTAAGAAATACTGATCATGCTACGTTTGAATAACATAATATCCTTGACTCATTGAAAGGTGTCGCACATACGACACGGGAGTGTTTAATTCGCATGAAGGAAGCTTCTCTTTAAATTTTCCTCCTTATATATTCCTTTTTTTCGAGATTCCTCGGCTGGGAACCAACGCCTTGCATTTGGAAACACAGCCAACGCCCAGGCCTGTAAATGGTTACTGGAGTATGATGCGCAAAGCTATTGAAATCCGGCATCAACAACCTCCCACCACACACTTCCAACGGCAGCGGGCCGCAGCTTGCTGACTCCGTTGTCACAGTCGCCTGTACTGCCATCTGGTGGCAGAAACTCGGCGTTGTTTCCCATTGGAAAAAGCTGAAAATCAACCTAGTGCGCCACATGTGTCTGAGTTGACAGCTGCCAAATTATTTACCGTGCAAAAACCCCCTGCTGCCAACTTCAATTCAGTGTGCAATGCGGTTTGAAATAGAGGGGAGGAAAGTGCGGGAGATTGTTTGTGCTTTTGATCATGCCATATGTGCATTTTGTATTGATTCGATGTCAAAGTTGTGTGCATGCAGAACAGGTGCTTGCTTTAATTCTTTTGGTTTTCTTACCTCATGTTCTTTTGCAGTTGGCGCGTGTATTCCATCTCCCTGGCGATAATTTTTGCCCTCCTGGCGCATTTTTATATATATATATATATATATATATATATATATATATATATATATATATATATATATATATCTATATATCTATATATATATATATCTATATATCTATATCTATATCTATATCTATATCTATATCTATATCTATATCTATACATATACATATACATATACATATACATATACATATACATATACATATACATATACATATACATATACATATACATATACATATACATATACATATACATATACATATACATATACATATACATATATATATGTATATATATATATATATATATATATATATATATATATATATATATATATATATATATATATATATATATATATATATATATATATATATATGCGATCAATTCTCTCCTATTTCGCGGTGTTTCGCCCCATCTATATATATATATAAGCTAAGTGTGGCGCTCTTGGACAAAGTGGCAGAGCTGTATCGAGGTGAAGTAAGCGCGCCCTTGGATGTGCTATCTTGACGCCATACTAATATGTTTTGTCCTCTCGTCCGAATGCATCACCAGACATCGGGATGTAAATCTGATGGAATCCCATGCGAGTCGCACGAGCCCAGTGCGTGATTCATTGATGCTCTGGTGTTGCGCGTGGTCTGAAATACCAACAACACCACGATGTCCCGAAATTCAACTAATTTTGAATGCATCGGTGGGTCATCTCGAAGACCAAGTTATATCAAGGTTTAATTTTCCAACCACGCCATGTTCCTGAAAACCTCGTCATGTTACCGAATTTATTTGCATCGTGTCTGGGAATACTTTAGCTATATGCAGCCAATGTATATGTGCCTGCCCTACCAAATATGTGCCTGTTTGCATGAATGGATCATGAAAGCTCTTCGCAATATGTCGTATGAACACTGAGCAAATGTTCGACAAACAGACGAAAATGCTAATTAGTTCGAGATCCCGAAGCAAACAAGACCCTAACACTTGACCCGGGAAACTCCATTGAACAAGAACCAACATTCTGGATCCAAGAAGAACCTTGACAGGAACACCCTTGATACCTTGCATTTTGAAGAGTCCATCTGCAATACAAAACAAAACGTCTCGTGGTATACCTAGCACATTTCTGCAGCCTCCACAGCATTCGTGTGCGACAAAAGCTACGAAGCAGTGGAGTGGAAGCGAGTTGAGTAAAGGTCGCGATAGTAATAACGAGGTTACGTCGGCGGTACGACACAAACTTCTCCCAGCAGGCCCAATCCTCGGCACGATACAAACTTGTCCCAGCAGGCCCGAAGCCGGGGCAGACCCGATCCTCGGCACGATACAAACTTGTCCCAGGAGGCCCGAAGCCGGGGTAGGCCCCATCCTCGGCACGATACAAACTTGTCTCAGCAGGCTCGAAGCCGGGGAAGACCCGATCCTCGGCACGATACAAACTTGTCCCAGGAGGCCCGAAGCCGGGGTAGGCCCGATCCTCGGCACGATACAAACTTGTCCCAGGAGGCACGAAGCCGGGGTAGGCCCGATCCTCGGCACGATACAAACTTGTCCCAGCAGGCCCGAAGCCGGGGCAGACCCGATCCTCGGCACGATACAAACTTGTCCCAGAAGGCCCGAAGCCGGGGTAGGCCCGATCCTCTAAGCCGTCTCGGGGTTTTCCAGAAAATATGACGAAGTATACCAGCTGTTGATATGTTGATGAGTACCTTTGACTTTTTCCATTTGTTGTTCAACAAAAATGAAATATTCTGGTTAAAAAAATGTTGTGTATCGGTTTTGTAATACATTGTGCTTCACGTGACACGCCCGGCCACGGGGTAACACCGCTCATGCATTGACGGAAATCGATTTGTCATTGATGGATAACTTATTGATAATTATTTATTATAGATATGGATATTATATATTTATTATATTAACTTATAGATATTGACATATAACTTGATTTATTGAAATCGCCTGGCCAGGAGGGAGTGGAGGGAGGGGGTTCTCGAGAGCCCCCTCAGATTCTTCCAGCAAAGCGACCGAATGAGAAGATTCAGAGGCACAACACTTTTAGTAGCTTCTTATGCGTCTGCTTTGTATATCTCGTATACATTTCAGGTGAAGACCCTCTAAGATCATTGACCTGGGACGGGTCAAAGAGAGTAATGTTCTAGAACATTCAAACGTGCCGTCATTCAGAGTAGTTGCAACTTATCAACACCACACTCAGATGGTGTTCCTTCATCAAGATGAACAACTCTGCTCCGTCGAAATTTTAATTAAGGTCTAGGTTACCAACCTAAGGTCAGGTCAATTTTCGCATTAATTGGATCATATTGCGTGGGGAAGATTGAATTTGGCACGCCGAAAATGATAAAGATCATGCAATAATCGCCTCGTGGGGCGCCATTTCCTCGGAGAGGCGCCACTGTTAAAACCCCTGTAGAAGCGCCTTCGGCTTAACATTCGCTTAGCGGGGAAGGGAGGGTAGGTGGGTGCACTCGAGCAGGGGTGGATCTAGGAATTTTCATAGGGGCACTCGTCTGGAGAGACGCCGCTACGAAAGTCGCTGGAGAGGCGCCTTCAGCTGAAAATGCTTTGATAGTTTGGGAGTGAGGGGGAGGGAGCACTCGAGTATACCGAAGGAACACCTTTTCATAGCAATGGGCGCCTATGCCTCTGTGCTTTTGGCTGGAAAATCCGTTGAGCGTGGGAGGGCGTGCAGTCGAGCCTCCAGATAGGGCGCCTTTTCCCGGTCAGGTGGACGCCATTTTATCCATAGTGGTACATGCCCCAGTGCCCCCCCTCTGTATCCTCTCCAACACTCGAGCATACTAAGGAGCGACTTTCCCTCTCAGGAGGGCCATTTTACTCTCATGAGGGAGTCTTTTTCCGGTCAGAGGGACGTCACTTTTCCGTGGGGAGAGGGCACATGCCCCAGTGTCCTCCTGCATCGAGCCCCTGGTTCGGGATAGCCGCGTAAAAGTGGGCGGCGTTACCCAGATTGCTTTAATAGTCTGACAATGAAACGATTTCGCAGCGGGCACATTGACACAAAAACTGTGTTTGCTCTTAAATCTAGACACTATAATGTTACTGATAAACACGTTGCACTTCGTAATCAGGCTTCCTTGATACCTACATGCATGGATAAAAGTTATGTGTTCTTATAACAGCATACTAGAAAACGGATAATGCAATATTTGTATGCGTTGGTAAAATAATGTATAGGCATACATCAGCTGATGCTATGTGCCTCTTGTTCCCAGCATCCACTTGTTATTCTAACGGCATTATAACGGTGTTATTCACACGAAACCTGATGCCTTCATATCCAGAGTTCTGCTAAATTTGTAAGGTTTTTAAATGGTACCAACGTTGAAAAATGTTGCTATTATATGTAATTTGCTCTTCAGACGAACTGAAAACACCATGATAATTATTTCGCAGGAAAAACGTCCTAATCGGATAAACTCAGGCTTGAAATTACACGTACAATTATTTATAAATCTGAGAACTTCGCGGTGTCAAGACCAGTGCATCAGTCATTTCAAGCATTATTCCAAAACAGAAGGAAAGAAAGTGTTCTTTGTTTGATAGCCATGAATATATTTCTGGGCATATGTAGAGCTTGGGTAATTTTGTGGTTGCTTCATCTCGGACAAGTATAATAATGACCGATGTAGTCGATGCGCCCTAAAGCCCCCATGCAAAACTAGCTTCGATCGCTGGTTCCATGTCGACTCTTCGCATTGTAATTCGGTTATTTTCTGTTGCTTATCACTTTGTGGTTTTCTGTTCTGATTAGTTGTATTGCCCATGCCTAACTTTGTTACTCTAAGTAATAATGAAAGATGCTGGTGCACCCGAAAAGAACAAACATGTGCAACAACTGTACAGTATGCTTCTCAAATCGAAACAGCAGTGGTGGGCGAAGGAGCACTCTGCTCAGAGTTAGTACCAAATGAAAACGCGCAAAACACGTTTCACCTGATCTCTAAATATCGCTGATATTTGTCTCTTGTCTTATTTTATGCCGGGTGATCTCCAATATCGTTTTCCGACCTAGATTAGCCTACACCCAAACCTTTTATTTCCATTAAAGGCGTCCGATTTGACTGTAGTCCTATTGCCCGCACCCAGCGTTTTTATGACTAGCGGGATCCTTCATTGCTGTGTGTTGCATTGGTATCTGATGTGATTTGCAAATGCTTCCTTCAGAATAAATTGGGCGCTATAAGAGCGAAGCAGTCAGTGCGCTCTTAAACACAAATAACCAACGAACCAACCTTCAAAATATATATGTTATTCATCCGGAGAGCTGTCTATGCTTGAACGGTTCATACACGTATGTTCACGCATGTTCAGCTTAAGGTATGTTCGCGGTCCCCTGCAACTTCTTGGCGTTATTCAATTCCATGGGCTGCTGTATTTTTGCTGTGCAATTAACTTACCATGTTTTGTGTCCAGAATAGTTCTCGCCTTCATGCCTATTGAAGGTCATGCTCAGTCAGTGAGGACGAAGCTTCGACGAAATGATTAGGAGTACCCAGTAGTGTTAAATCTGATGAACCACAAACATTTGGATGCAAAAATCCCATGCAAAAAAAAATCATTTTTTAACTGGTTCATTATAACATTGAAAACGCTGCATGACCTACGCAGTCGATGCGCAGTCGAAGCTCGATGCGCAGTCGAAGCTCCAATAACATTAAAAAGAAACCAAATAGATAGGAAGCTCCATATGTGCGGTACTGCAACCCCAACTTTACACCGAATGCTTTCCAGGTTTATGCGAAAACGGAGATTAAGCAGCATAGCTCACCTTGCAAGCTGCATGCTATTTTATGCATTCGGCAATAGAATGTTGAGTAAAATGTATGAAACTTACAGGCATGGTTGTTTTGTATACTTTTCAGGGGGCACGTTCCCCTCAGTACTGACTGCCCCCAGTAATTTCAACTTTTAGCATGGGATTCCCTGGAGTTTCGTCATTTCATTTAGGCCCGCCCATTGTCTCCATGTATTGTGCCACCCTCTCCCTAACCCAATAATTTTCAGAAAACAACGCCCCTACCTGCAGGTCATTGTTGGTACTGTCCCATGTCGCAAAATGATTGGTGCTCGTTGCAACCTGAATGAGCAATCATGCTGTAGCCACCCGGGGGGGTAATGTCTTCTCTAGTGTGTAAACTCAGTAGGAGATCAAGTTGTGTACAGGAGATCAAGCCCCTCCCACACAAATAGATCGAGAACTGCACCCGTTCTGACAAGCATGCGAGCATGTTGCGTTGTGTTCCGACGCGACCGACGAAGAGCAACAACCCAGTTATGGCGGCTGCCGATACGTGCCGCCTTTCCGGGCGGTAGGTGCGGTCCGAGCGCGCGCCGTGATGCCTGCTGCACTGCCATATGTCGTGCCGGCCGCCGGCCGTTACGTCAGCGGGTGAATCACTCCGCCGGCCGGCTCGGCCGCCCTGCCGTTTCGACGTTATCTTGGTTTGGGCCGCCTTCAGTCAGCGCCGCGAGCATTCCCGAAACGCGACGGGATGGCGTCGGGTGCGACGCGGCCGTCGCCGGTGCCGGACGTCAACACGGAGCTACGCGGCCGCAGCCGGAGGATGCGACCAGCAATCTACGCCAGGACCAGCAATCAGTGTGTCTCGTTCTCAGGCGCGCAACAACAACTGTCCGCAAGTTGTGGAAGGAGGAACGAACAGATTTGAAGTATCCTTCCACGTGACGCCCATAGGATCAATGTTAAACCTGTGCAAAGTTGAGGGAAGATGGCGCTGCCCCTCCCCTTCCCCTCCCTATGGTTTCGACGCGTATGTTTGTCGGCACGGGCGGAGGAGGAAGCGGTCATCCACAGGCAATCTACAACGTAGTACAAATGTAGTAAAAATGCGGCAGTATTCCGTTTTTTGTGACGTTCTCCGCCAATCAACGTAGCACATCCAAATGTACCTAACTTAGAACATGATGGGCGCCCCTACGCCTTAGCTCGCGATTGGCGTCTGCCGCTGCATAGCACCCGTGCGAACCATCGATCTGATATTTTAAAAAACGATGGATCGAGCAGCCAGATCGTGGCTGGCCATCTTGGGCGATGCGCATCCGGTTGGCGTTTGAAAGGTCGCTCCCATCGGCCAGAACCACACTCAGAGCCGGCAGAACTCGATCGTGACGTCAGAATGACGAACTTCGCGGGCGCAGCCTGGATCTGGTCCGCATCCAGTAACTGGATCATGACGTCATGGTGTGCGTCGTACGTCCCTGCTGGTGATTGGTTGGCGCGGTGGCCTGTGTTTTCCGGTGCCTTTCGGCGCGCTGTCTTGCCGCCCGGCACGCGGCCCCCGGGCGATATCCTGTTGCGAGAACTCAGCAGCACCGGCTCGCAAGCTGCGGATCAGCGGCGCATGAACGATTTCAGAATTGGGGAACAAGAGCCGGTTTGAAGCCCCCTGCTTGCATAACAACCCATGAGGCCAATGGCAGAATTCGCCAGAGTTATGGGAGGGCATTTGCCACCAGTGCCTCCCGCTCGTTTCCACAACTGCACTGTTAATCAGCCTGTATTACTGAGTTACCACGCCTAGAATGCACAACGGAGGGAGCGCAAGGGAGGCCTAATTTATCTGTCTTCATGGAAGATTTCACCATTTGTCATGAACGGCTGCACGGAATTAGAGCCTAGCCCCTCCTGTACTTCACGAGCTCGCCACTCCCTCGGGAAGAACCCCTGTTGCACCTCTGTTGGTTGTTGCATATGCGCATTCCACCTAGGCCCTTTTAGACATGGACATGGGAACAGGGAGATATCCGGAGGGTCATGACCCACATTATTATCCGATCTGAACCATTAACCGTATGGCTTTGACACAATAGTATTGGCCCAAAAATCGACTTCCCACAATTGTGGGCCCCTTCGACGCTCATGCTTCTAAAAGCACGACAAAGCTCTGTCCCTGCGGAAGCCGGCATATATATATAAACCAGATACGTCTCTTCTCTGCCAATATATTGCGGGGGAGTGTATGATGTATACACTCAGTATCGATCTTGGCGAGTATTCCGAGATTCGTATTGGTTCTGTGCAGCGGCACCCTCCAGACTCGAACTCAGTCTGGATCGGTTGCGTTTCAGGCTGCTCAGAAGTTGACCTGTCGGTCGGCGTGCTAGCTGCTGGCGCCGAAGGCCGGCTGTCGCGTGGTGCGGCGCAGCATGTGGCGGTCGACCGGCCGGTCAGGCAACTCATTGTGACCGGTCCGGTAGCGCCGGCCGAGCGGCCGCTTCCAGGAACAGATGGTGCGCGCGGGGCCTCCGCCGCAGCTGCCCGGGCGGACCGGTGCGCGCGCGCCCGTCGACGCCTGCCGCCGCGAGGCTTCGTGTCGACCGGCGCGCTGCGGCCACCGCCGCTTCCCCGAGATGGCGGAGGTGCAGAGGCGGCGGCGGCAGCGGCGACCACGTGCCATGTGCCACGTGGCCGGCGCGAGAGCGGACCGGCCACGGCCGGCCAGAGGTCAGCTGGCCGGCCGGCCGATCGGTGGCAGCGACGCGGAAGTGAGGCACCGCCGAGAATGTCGCTCTCCGCTCCTACGCTTTCAGCGGTGTGCCTTGTCGCAGTGGGTGCTGCCTCGTTGTTCCAGCTGACCACTGGCGACTGGCGAGCTGCCCTGGACGTCCGGCAGTCGCACCACGCCCTGGCAGCTCTGACCTGGTGATGACCGGCCGGGTCACCGGCAACAAGGGTGTGGGATCCTATTCAGTTTGGAGGGGTCCAGCCTCCCAACTTGGCAACTTGGCAACCAGCCCCCCCCCCACACTTTGGAAGTTGGGGAGGGGGGGGGGGGTGAAACCTATGACAAAATTCAAGCAATGCTGTATAAGTGTAGAATACGACATACCACTCGTATTCAACCTATGCAGGTGTAAGATTGCCAAACATTTCTAATGAGTGGTGACGATATTCTTTCGGGTCTTCTCAGTATTCTTTAGTATTGGTGGTGGCTTTTTGATAAATTGGAATTGTACACGCAGTCCTATTTTAAGTTTTCTGAAATCGAGAATCACACTGGTAATTTAGCACTGACCGCAATGTGGAGTTTGCTATGATGGTTACAAGCTTCTTTTCGTACTGTTTTTATTCCGTTTTGGTGGACGGAAATTTGAAGTAACACACACACACACACACATATATATATATATATATATATATATATATATATATATATATATATATATATATATATATATATATATATATATATGTATGTATAAATAAATATATATATATATATATATATATATATATATAAATAGCATAAAGTAATAATGAAAGTAGACACATTGCGAAGCTAAAGGGGAAAAAGTCGTTTCGGCAGTAAGTGCATTCTCCATATTCGGCAGTATTTTTTCGAGTAACCATTTCCTGATTATTTTTTCCCCGTATAGGCTAAGTTCATGGAAAACAGGAAAAGAAGAAAAATTATATCTATCAAATTATTTTTTTTCTTCAAAATGAATAACTAAGGTGGTCCAATTCCAGGGATAAATTGGTCTCTTGGGATACCCTAGGTTCATCGACCCAGGGCTGAGCCTCTCCAACTGATCTTGCGATCCTACGCCCCTGGCCGACAGTGCTTGGTGCAGTGGCCTAGTGTGTGTGTGTGTGTGTGTGTGTGTGTGTGTGTGTGTGTGTGTGTGTGTGTGTGTGTGTGTGTGTGTGTGTGTGTGTGTGTGTGTGTGTGTGTGTGTGTGTGTGTGTGTGTGTGTGTGTGTGTGTGTGTGTGTGTGTGTGTGTGTGTGTGTGTGTGTGTGTGTGTGTGTGTGTGTGTGTGTGTGTGTGTGTGTGTGTGTGTGTGTGTGTGTGTGTGTGTGTGTGTGTGTGTGTGTGTGTGTGTGTGTGTGTGTGTGTGTGTGTGTGTGTGTGTGTGTGTGTGTGTGTGTGTGTGCGTGCGTGCGTGCGTGCGTGCGTGCGTGCGTGCGTGCGTGCGTGCGTGCGTGCGTGCGTGCGTGCGTGCGTGCGTGCGTGCGTGCGTGCGTGCGTGCGTGCGTGCGTGCGCGCGCGCGCGCGCGTGCGTGCGAGAGAGCGAGAGAGCGAGGGCGAGAAAGAACGACCTGTGTCAACAACAAAAAAGTTTGTATTGATGTGTGACGATCGACTGAACTGTGCTGAGTCATCGATGTGCGCCGAGATGACCAAGCGGGCCTGATTCAGAAGCAGTGGCCTCATGTCAAATGTGCAGATCAATATCAAGGTTGAGACCAACGAGAAGCAGTGGTCTCAATCCAGATGTCGAATGCATGTATTATACAAATAGGATTACCTGCTTTAAAAAAAAAACATACTAGCCTATGCCATTGCTTATTTTTACAACTTGTTTCTCATGCAGGTAGATTCGGCGAGGATGATCTCATGCAGGTAGATTCGGCGAGGATGTATTACAAGGGGTGGATGCAGGACAGGGCATGTATAATTTGTGTGATGTTTCGTAATTACGCAGGTTCTCATTGGCCGATAAATGAGTGTGGCACGTTGGTCTGCTAGAACCTGAACAGGTTGACGCACCTCGGAGACAGTTCCTCTGTCCTGTGATCACGACAACTAACTGGACTGTCGCCCCTTTGGCCCACGACAGCTAACTGGACTGTCGCCCTTGTAGCCCACGACAGCTAACTGGACTGTCGCCCCTGTGGCCCACGACAGCTAACTGGACTGTCGCCCTTGTGGCCCACGACAGCTAACTGGACTGTCGCCCTTGTGGCCCACGACAGCTAACTGGACTGTCGCCCTTGTGGTCCACGACAGCTAACTGGACTGTCTCCCCTGTGGCCCACGACAGCTAACTGGACTGTCGCCCTTGTGGCCCACGACAGCTAACTGGACTGTCGCCCTTGTGGCCCACGACAGCTAACTGGACTGTCGCCCTTGTGAGCTATGACAGCTGACTGGAACTCAGTGATAAATTATTCGTGAAATAGGGTGGAAAATACCACTTTCTGAACACTCAATCGACATCCTTTTCCAAGAAGTATCGACATCCTGCTTCTTGATGCGTGCTTATGAAGTTTTCGTGTCGTGCTCATGAAGTTTATAAGTATCATGTTATTGCTCCTGATAAGGAATAGTGATACACGAACATTTTGCGGCGCAATTTCGGGTAAGGGGATTAACTATGATGTGATATGGCGTACGGTACCAGTTTATAGCATAGGTAATTTTCTCCCTGTCCTGAATATGTTAGGACTTCCTAAATTATGAATCTCAAAGCAAATGATAAATGTACAGTCATAAGTACCGACACTGTTGGCTCAAATTTGAGTCTGAAAGACATCAAAAGCATTTTAAATGACACTAATTCCATGACAAATTTATACATCCTTATGTGCCCGTTTTGACAACTCACACCTAAAGAAAAACCATTATTTTAACCCTGCTGGAACTGCATCCGTGTGGGATATGACAGCTGACTGAACTGATGTCCGGGTGGGATATGACAGCTAACTGGAACTGCATCCGTGTGGGATATGACAACTAACTGAAACTGCATCCGTGCGGGATATGCCAGCCGACTGAGCCTGGCTGGCCTGGCTGGCCTGGCTGGCTGGCCGGTGGCCCAGGAGAGCGCAGGCTAGCGCATCGCTGCGTGGCGGCCGGTGCGGCGTCGCCGACTTCCGTCTGGCGGTGCCGGCCGGGCCATCCGTGTGCTCTGTACGGCAGTGGGTCGTGTCGGCGACTTGCCACAACAGACACCGCAGTCTAGCCGACAGGCGGTCGTCCACCGTCCGCAGACACGGCGGCGGCGGCCGGCCCCGCCCTAGCCCGACCTCGCCGCCGCGACCTCGCTGTGAGGGTGTGGTGGTGTGGCACACAGGTGGGCTGGCGCCGCGCTGCTATCGGCGACGTCGCGTTTGCTGGCGCATGTTTGTGCCGGCCGCCGCGCCAGCTGCTGATGGGGTGGACAGCGAGTGGTGGCCGAGCTGCACGGTTCAGTGGTGCGGTGCTCGCCCCTTTAGTGTTCAGTGTCCGGCAGGCACAGTGCCATCTAACTGGCGCACACACCCATGATAACACGTGACCCTGGAGAAGCTGTCACACTCCCAATGGCCGCCTCAAAACCCGCTGTTCGCCGCAGAGCTGCGCCATTTTGGTCTACGTTATGGCCTATTTGCCAATCGTGAGCGGTGAACCGGCTCGGAGCCTGGCCAGTAGGGCGACCAAAATAAACTTTTCTCCCAAAAACGTTCTGTAAGTATGCTTTCTCATTACTTGAACTTTCTAATGGAATACGCTGATAACCGTTTATCCACAAACGATCATCTTGAAGGCCAACATTGAGGTCAGATTTTAAGAAAAGTCGCCATTTTGTATGCTAAATGTAAGTTATAGACAAGTCGGGTTAAAATAAGGCTTTGGTGCTTCTGCATACCTCACCGTCGAATGTATTTCACTATACCGTCCGTTTAAGGTACAAAATAGGTGTTTGTTTTATTTTTTAATGACTGGTGATATGGAAGATTATCCTTTGTTATTCTTGAGAAATTGGTTGTGAACTTATTTCATTAGAAGATTAGGGTATTGGCTAGGCTCATTTATTGAATTTTCACGCAATAGCTATTGGGTTGCCCCACTTGTCATTTTGACCTTTAACCGTTATTTGGTCTCCAATAACCGACACCGTTATCTATATAGCTATCATTGTCCGCTTTTCAGCTACCGCCAACACCAGGTGTAACGTACAATTTCGTAATCCATCGGAGGATTGGTTCCCCAGGTATCATGCGGTGCAGCTGCTGACACCATTTAGGCCAGGTTTTTGGGATAACTATGGAGCAGAGGTATTGAGTACAAGGGACGTTGATGCCATATTCCAGCAATGGGTTTCAGGTTTTGACACATGTGCCATATTTGTTGTTTTGGATTTCACACCATAATCCTAAGGGCTGTTGTGCTAGGAAACAAATCCATATTTGTGCCCCTTGTCTTTCCTTGCAGCCCTGTCACCGTGTCGGAAAGTGCCTAATGTCGCCAGAAATGGTGATGGAATAATGTGATCCGAATGCTATTCCATGGCATGACAAGGCCTGCCTTCTTTACGTGCTAAAATAGTGCTCTGTGAAAAGCAATACTTAGGTGTTGTAGACTATGAACTCAGTTATAACCCACTTCCGACAGCACAACGTCACAAAAATAGCACGTAGTGCATTAATCATCTTCGCAACTATGTAACTTGAATGTCACCACCAGAGCAAACTGACTTATTTGCAACATATCGATATCAGAGCCCTGCCAATCAAATACATTTTACTGGAAGGTCACAGTCACAGGTAAGTCACAGAAGCAATCAGGGACGACTCTAGTCCTTCGTGAGTAGGCAAACTAATCTTGCCCGGTCTCCCCACTAAAACGCATGCTACAAATTACTACCAATAAGATGCAGCCGGCATGAGAGGCGGTATGGGCAATTACCTCCTTGCCCGCACGGGAAAAAAATCCCTCGGTGCTCTTGGACAAGAGCAGGCTGATGCCGGGTCCCTGGCAAAATCAACTTTTTCACCAGCCCCACCGCCCGCCCCCAAGTACAAATTATCTTGTGAGGAGTAAAAATAGACTAAGCTTTAACAAAGCCGTCTCATCCATCTTGGAGACATCCCCCGCTGCCTTCAACACCTAACGCCACATACACTATAACTAAAGACTCATTTAACGTAAATGTACACTTTCCTTGAACTCGCATGGTAAACCCATTCGCTCTAAAGGCGTCACAAATTATCCCTATGGTCCGGCACGCCTCTAAGCACACTCCCTGCTTCCCTCCCTCCCGCGCCCAGCTCGACAGTTCTGAGGAGCGTCAGTAGCCGCTAAATAACGTGACCCGTGCTAGTTTTGTCGCCTGTACGTCAGATATGCCAAAGCTCTCATATATAAACAAACTAGTTACCGAAATCTACCCTGGCTCAAAGCGGGGTAAGTGTTCCGGTCGGTTTGTTTACATTTTCACAATCTTTGATCGTTACTGGGTTTAGCCAACATTGCAGCATTCAAGTGGGCACTGCCTATCGTCGAATCCAAGTTAGTTCTGCTTCCTCGCTAGTCGTGGGCTAAAGATAAGTTAGGTATATAATATAGATATATAGATAATAAGATAAGATTATAAGAAGTCACGCGTGACAGCGTGAACGGGGGTAGCTTCCTAGTTTACACTCGTTTCGTTTATAGTGCAGATTAGCTGTTCATTGAAAATATCTGTTACTTAGCATTGTTATCCATAATTGCAATTTACGAACAAAAATGTCAATTTTGAGGTTGGAAATGCATGCATAATATTATATATCCGAGGTTTAAAAAAAGTTACATCAACATGTGGCACGTAACTAGGTACATTCCAGATTTTAGGGCAATGGTTATTACAGTGTTAGTTGATAGGTCCAGTTATACGAGGTAAACTAGTCTAGTATGCGAGGTGAAGTAGTTTCATCGAATAATTAATCCGATGTAATGCGACGTTTCTGTTCATTTAAAGCACATATAATCCTAATTGATTTTTTCTTCAGACTGAATCATTTTCACCACCGTCTCATCAAGATGTATGACAAAAATTGCACCCAAAATGAAGTACCAGAATTATGAAAATTGGGCAACCTATGTTTGCCTCGGTTGTCCTTGAAAACCGCTCCTGGAAAGAACCACTTTTATGATAAACTGATAATAAATTGCTACCGTATGTATCACTGTTATGGTGCTGTATCCGTTTCCTGAAAATCTTTCACAACCTCATTACCAAACCAATAACGGATGAACTATTGTGCTAGTCGAGAGTCTGAACTATAGCTGTTGGTGCCGAGGACGGTGAGGAGGTGCCCGGCTGGCTGTCATTTTCCACCGAAAACTGTCAGCCATTTGAAGCTGTCACCGTGTTGGACATCAGGCCGGCAGGGGCCGACCTCAGCTGCCGCTGCCGCTGCCCCCGCCAGGCATTCCCAGAAACGATCGCTCTCTGGCTGGTGACCGGCCGCGTTGCTGGGCTAATGCGGCCGCTCTCCGGCTGGTGACCAGCCGCGTTGCTGGGCTAATGCGGCCGCTCTCCGGCTGGTGACCGGCCGCGTTGCTGGGCTAATGCGGCCGCTCTCCGGCTGGTGACCAGCCGCGTTGCTGGGCTAATGCGGCCGCTCTCCGGCTGGTGACCGGCCGCGTTGCTGGGCTAATGCGGCCGCTGTCCGGCTGGTGACCGGCCGCGTTGCTGGGCTAATGCGGCCACTCTTTGGCTGGTGACCGGGCGCGCTTTTCGCGGGATAACGCGGCCACTGCAAGCCAGATCTGCACAACTGCAGGGGTATTGCTTTATATACTTTTGAGGCGGAAGTGTCCCCTCAATGTTGGCTTTGCCCCCCCCTCCCCCGCAATAATTTCAACTTTTAACATGGGACCCGATGGAGCGTGCCCCAAATCCATGTCGGCCTGCCCATTGTCTTCATGTATTTTGTCCCCACAAATTATTTTCAGGAATCAACACCCATGCGCAACCGTTCGCGGTGCTGTCCGTGATTACCATCTGTCTGCTTTTCCATTCAAAATGCACGCATTTTCAAAAACGTCATATCGATCCCAACTCCAATTGGGTTTTTTGGATCCAGTCATTCAGCCGTAACATCGTGGCTTATCTTCAGCGTTGGCATCCCCGATGTGCTTACACTGCACGCATACAAGAATATGAAAACCAAAACAATTATTTCAGTATTTCTTTTCTCGATAACTTGATCGGAACAGACCAAATTAATCACCCCTCGCCCTACTATATCCGCCCGTATAGCATTTCGGCAAGTCCAGGAATTGTGCATATTTTCTTATCTGTTCCTCGACTATGTGAAGCCGAACAAGCTTCGCCAATACCAGACACGCCGTCCGGTACAATGCCAATCTGTTTGATGCCACCAAACGCATGACATTCACCCAGTGATGTGGGAACTGTGAGACATGCGGTGGTCCTAGTTTGAGAAACGTGGGGCACGGCGTTGCATTTTGTCCGGAACACATGGCCAACGAACGCGGACTACAAACAAAAAATGATGACGTGGAGATCGAGGGCGGCATATTAGAGAAGGCATGGTGAGAAAGGCAGTTTCCCCAAAAGGTGTGAATTTAACATCAACCCAATGGCGTTCCATAATAAATATTTCGTCTCAAATGAGTTATGCCCCTGGACAAACGAGAATCCACCACAGATTGGTGGAAAATCGCACGCTGGTTGTATCACTGGTAAAAACATCATCTTTTCATCTTCTTCATCATCTTCAAATTAATGGCATCTTGGCTCTTTCCTATGCTCAATAATTTCCGTGCCCCGCATATACTGTTTTGCTTTGAAGTTCAATGGAACACAATTTATTTTCAGAGCTGTCCTAACATTACACACACACATCAATTCCACGCTGCCACGGCACTTCTCGTTGCTTCCCTTTACCTTCCGATTCGACATCACCTCACACTGTCAAAGCTGAAGTAAAACCGCGACCCCTCCCGATTTTTTTTTCGATCCGAAGACTGAATCTTAATGGAATTGAGTGCACCTCGAACACCATCCTAACAACATTTTTTTCGGCCAAGGGAGTCCCTGCGGAAGCCTCGGAGTGCCCCCCCCACCTCACCCCTTCCTCGCGCAACAAATTTCCACCCGAAAGTGTCCTTTCGGTGAAATGGTACTCCTCAAAATTATGCCTCTTTTCCCATGCTGAAAAGTTTATACCGGAGAATCGGGCATGATACATTGAAATTTGACAGAAATAGGCCTCTACATTGCATCCGCCAGCTGTGCTGATAATCGACTCGCTGACAGCTTGTTGATCGGCCATGTTGGATGTCCAGGTCGGAAAAGCATGCGTTCAATTAAGGCCAAGGAGGCCATGGCCACATTTTTATCCCTTGCCCTCCCAGTTACGATACAATTCAAGCGAATATGAGGTAGTGCAGGATTTGCTTCCGCTTTCACGATATAGCGACCATGAGAGCTTCCAGCAGTTTTGAACGGATTCTCCAGAGCGAACTTTGACCAGCTTGTCTGGTTTCATTGCGATGCAGGTCAGGCTGCACTCGTCTTCGGACACGCCGACGGCGGGCCGCCACCAGAACTGCCGTCGGTGTACTGAGGTGGGCGGCGGTCCCCGTCTGTTGTATGTTCGTGTGTGACTGAATGGTTCAACGCTCTCACCCTAACTACAGCCCAAAGCGATGGCCTAGTCGTGCCTGTGAGCCGATATACGTGTCAGCCAAGTTGTTGTCCTGCAGACACACGCCACCATGGAGCGTCAAGCAAGAGTTAATTTGTGATAGTGCGATTTGTCTGCAATCCTTCTGATCTTCGACCGCATGATGCGCAAATATTGTAAAGCCCAAATTGCAGGATGTCGAAGTGGTCCGCAGGATTGTTGATTACCTTCCAACTATGTGGTTCAATCTTACATTGCAATAAATGCATGCCTTCATAATAGTGGGCAAGGATGTAGCGCGCAGTAATGAAAATCATTTCAGGTTATCGAAGCATGCCTTATCAAATCTTTTCAATACCTGAATATAAGGTAAGAAAAGTAAACATTATTTGTCATGAATAGACGAACAAAGGTGTTTCATCAGTGGAGTCAAATTTGGCATGCACGTGCACTTATATTTGCATGTTTCCGCTTTGTGCAGTGGGAACATTTGCATGTATTTTATCTTGCCGTTAATGTGCATAAAGTTAACTCCTATGATCTCGCCACGCCAAGCCATGACATTTTTACACGTAGAACAATTGACAACATAAACTGGTGGCAATTGCTTTGGATAGTTCTGCATTACGCTTTCGTTTTCCCTGGTTATGTTTTATATTGGTGTAACTAATTTTTTCACTGTTCTTTTTAAATTTGTGAACTTGTAATGCGCTTTTCTATTTGCCACGTGTTTGATGCAGATTCCCATCTTGATATCGTAGCCTCTTGCTCGCGTCTTATTCATTCATGCTATGGGCCATCTGGGTTACGCCTGTGCACACATAGCATAATTTAAAGATATCAAGTGACAAAATCAACAACTATCCGTAGACAAGTCATGTGACACTGAATATCACCTGAGCAATGGTGATGGCATTGGGTGATTTAGTAACAGTGACGTAATGGCTTGCTAACGAGTTCTTTCGAATACCAATCATTGTTTTCTATCGCCATTATATTATGATTATTATTATTTCTAACGTTGTTATAGCCGTAAACGGGAGATGCGGCGCACCTTTTAACACGGTGCCGGCGGCCGCGGTTGGAGCCAGAGGCCACCGTGACGACAGGTAGTTGTCGATGCCGATGGGTCGGGCCGGTTGGCTGGCGACGTGACGGACAGGCCGAGGTGGCCAGCCGGAGCGGTGCGTGACGTGACTGATGACCCTGGCCGGCGCGGCGGCACGCACTGGCCGGCACCGCGGACGCCGGCGGCGCATGTGCGCGGTCGTCACGTGTCACGTGTGATAGTACGCCCATGTGGACCTGGGGGAGGCATTCATATTTTTCAAAGTTCACAATTTCCAGCGTTCATAATTTCCAAATCGGAAGTTAACTTCCATAAAATGGAAGGTATCTTCCAAAACAACCCTGATAGGAGGCGTTCATATTTCCCAAGGTTTATAATTTCCAAACTGGAATTTAAGTTCCAAAACTTGGAAATGAAGTTCCAAAACTTGGAAATGAAGTTCCAAAACTTGGAAATGAAGTTCCAAAACTTGGAAATGAAGTTCCAAAACTTGGAAGTTACCTGCCAAATTAGAAGTTAGCTGCCAAATTGGAAGTTAGCTGTCAAATTTGAGGCTAACTTCCAAAAGTCGGAAGGTTAGGTTAGGTTTGGTTACATTAGGTTAGGTTTGGCTTGGTTTGGTTCCTATCTTTGGAAGTTCACTTCCAATTTTTGGAAGCTAACTTCCAATTTTCGGAAGTTAACTTCCAATTTGGAAGCTAACTTCCAATATTTCGGAGATTAACTTCCAATTTGGAAGCTAATGTCAAATTTGGAGGTCAATTTCCAATTCAGAAAGTATGCACTTTGGAAAATATGAACGCCTCCTGTCCGGGCTGTTTTGGAAGTTCACTCCCAACTTTTGGAAGCTAACTTCCAAATTGGAAATTATGAACGTCAGAATTAGTGAACTTTGGGAGATATAATACGCTGCCGGACCTGCACAACACGGTGTCTGCGAGCAGGGGTGACGGCGGCTGTGGCGGTGCTGTAAAGGCCGCACCGACACGAACAGGGCGCTTGGCTGTGTGTCGAGCGGCCGGCATCACATCATGGCTCAGTGCTCGCACATCTGGAGTCGGCGTCAGGGCGCGTACGTGTGTACACTCACCGAGTGGATGATAAACAAACGTGAGGAAGTGCTCTCAACGTCAACGGTGGACATCGAGTCCCAGGCCACGCCTGCAGCTATTTATGCAGACGAGGCATGCGGTGGAATTCAATTAAACTTATTTGCGGATCGGTGGTGGTTATTGTGAAGATACAGTGCTCCTATTGAGGCACGGCGCCATTCAGCGTCTCCCTGCAACTTTGTCAAGGGGTCGTGCACTTGGCTTTCGATCTCGCAGGCTGGGGAGATCCCATGTGCTGACCTCCGACATTTGGAAAATGACAGATCATGTTACTAGGGTAGCATGTTAGGAATGATCATGTTACCGGATAGAATCCCATGGAATTCTAGCCAGTTTTCCACTGAATAACACATGTGATAATGCAATGCATACCAATATTAGCAATATAAATAAATAAAACTGAAATGAAATAACATCTGAAATACAATTCCCGACCGTCAGGAATTCTCCGAAAGAAATGCTGACACAACATTTTACGCTGTCGCAAGCACATACGTCTAAATCGGCTACCCTGGATTTTCTTCCCAAACATTTTAAATCACTGATTTACGGTGATGGTATTTTCATAATCGTATACAACAAACGCATGACAGCTGCTTAGAAACTGCGGGTTATCTGACCACTTCTCATGAAGTGTGGTGTGCTTTTTAGCTATTTTCTTATGCATTATGCAGCTACGAATCTCTGCTGCACACCTCTACTGCCTACTGCTAATTGGTACAGCTTCAAAGGCAATGCAAATACTTGGCAAAATCACATTTGCTGTCTTCATTTCCAACACGGGATTCGACTTTGAGACCACACACACTGATAGCGGTCACGAAACACTTTTCAAGTTCCAAATTTCGTAAGAACTCCAGCAGGGAAAATAAATAAAACTCCAGGATCTGGGATATCTGAAAGATTCAGATCCTGGCTTATTCGATGGGCAAGGGTACTTCCATCTGTGTCTCTTCCCTTACTCAGTAAAGTCATGTTCTTGCTATTTCCCATTATCTCTTTGTTCTCATCTGAAATGTCTAGAGGACATTGATACAAAACTGAGTACGAAATTGTATCATGTTGTTCTCCGGATAATGCCAACTGAGAAAACAAACTTCTGTCATTAAACAGACTGCCTGAAACTGCGAAGCAGCGGACTGTCGTTGACCACAGGACAATCTTTGCTCGACGTAATTACCGTTTAAATTAGTTCCACCGTGACAACCTGTAGGTCTGAACTGGGTGGCCGACACGACTGTACTGACTCTTTTACTCTTTTACTTTTACTCTTTTAAAATGATCTATAAAACAATATTTTAAGCTATTACCCAATCAACAACACGCCAGATGCGGTGGAGGTGAAAATGTGTTCCCTTGGCATCACAGAGATACTACGATAATTTACTCGATATGGCGTGTATGCCACGTACAGACGAAACTCCTGACCGCGCCGCGATTAGCCCACCAAAGAGCATGAGCCTCGTACAGACGAAACTCCTGACCGCGCCGCGATTAGCCCACCAAAGAGCATGATTGCCTTGTATTAACCAGTCATTCTACGTTTCACAGACATAATCGCTGGATTGCAACTCAAGACGTTCGTGAATTGACCTTATCTGCACGTGATGTAAAAATGTATCTTAGTCATCGCAATGTACACACATTTCAACCAAATATTACGAATTTTATTTGTAATCTGTCTATCAGGGTCTAGCCAATTAGCGTTTGCACACCACGAAATGCAGAACCTCATCAACGGGCCCATTAGTGTTTGAGGTCCTGCCCGGCCGTGAAGCAAGAAATCCAATGACCTGCACCGACAGGGCTTCCGTTGCATATTTACATGTTTTATTACAGCAGTTAGCTGACTGCGCTCAATGCCTGGTGAAGCCAGCTGATGCAGGTTACTGACGGCGCCGCGTCAAACAAGCTTACAGCTCTGTCTGTGACTGCAGAGTTGAGGCTTGAGGGCCGATCGAGCCGCCGCCGGCGCTGACGTTGATTCAGCCGTCTCGTCAGTCAGATTTCCGCTGGCCACAGCTATTCCGCCGATCCCAGGCTCACTCCCGCCTGCTCCCGCCTTCGGTCTCAGTAGTTGATGTCAAGCCTTGTGTTGGCACGACAGCACAGCTTGCTTTGGACCTGGTACGGGCTCTGATTCGGCATTCATCGGAATGGGTCATGCGATGCTGCGTTGAGCCAATCTTTCTCGTGTTGTGTGACACAAATGAACCGTGTTCCGTGACGGTCGGCCCTGTTCCCCACCCGTGCTGTCGGTCCGTGCCGTCGGTCCCGGCCCCCACCCGGGTGTGCTGTTGACCCCGGTCCCAACCTGTGCTGTCGACCCCGGCCTCGCACCCTCTCGCCGTCGGTGCCCCCGTCCGTGCCTCGATCCCACGGCGGCCGCATTGATTGCGTCTGCTGCCAGCTCGGCGACGTGGGTGACGCACCTTACATGGCGCGCGGCGGCTCGGCCCGGCGCGGCGCGACACGGCCGCCAGTGGACGCGCCACGCCGCCGCTCATCAGGAACTGCGTAGTTGGTGCGGCCCAGCCCGACCGAAGACGGGTTTCAAGGTTTCTCGGCCGGCCGCCGTCATGGGAAGGGGCGCCAGCCGCCGTCGCGGCGAGGCTTCGTTCGGGGGCGGCGGGCAGTGGCGCCGCCAGCGGCCGTCTCCTGTGGCGGCGGGCAGTGGCGCCGCCAGCGGCCGTCTCCTGTGACGGCGGGCAATGGCGCCATCAGCGACCGTCTCCTGTGACGGCGGGCAGTGGCGCCGCAAGCGACCGTCTCCTGTGACGGCGGGCCACCGAGCGGCAGGCAGTGGCGCCGTCAGCGACCGTCTCCTGTGACGGCGGGCAATGGCGCCATCAGCGACCGTCTCCTGTGGCGGCGGGCCACCGAGCGGCAGGCAGTGGGGCCGCCAGCGACCGTCTCCTGTGGCGGCGGGCAGTGGCGCCGCCAGCGGCCGTCTCCTGTGGCGGCGGGCCACCGAGCGGCAGGCAGTGGGGCCGCCAGCAACCGTCTCCTTTGGCGGCGGGCAGTAGCGCTGCCAGCGACCGTCTCCTGTGGCGGCAGGCAGTGGCGCCGCCAGCGACCGTCTCCTGTGGCGGCGTCACGGTGCTGCCACGATGCAGCCGCCGCCGAGCGCGGTGTAGTACAAGCGGAGCGGCAGCCGCCAAAGCGTTCCCAGCCTGCCGCCTGCCGACGTTTTCCGATGCTTTCCGAAAATTGAGCGACCCGCTCGCTTCCCTGGAATCGACTGGCCGCGCGCGAAATTGCAGTGTTGCAGGCCAGCGGAGTGACGGGGACGGGGGCGGGGGCGGCCGTTGCCCTGATGCGGGGGGGGGGAGGCGATCCCGGTGCATCGGCATGGTCGAGGTTGCTTCGCAGTACTTGGGACGGAAATGCTGACCGCTGCGGTAGGTCAATGCAGCACGGCAGCGATGGCCACGACTGCGCGAATGCCGCTGACCGACCTGCTGTTGCGCACTATGCCGCTGACCGACCTGCTGTTGTGCACTATGCCGCTGACCGACCTGCTGTTGTGCACTATGCCGCTGACCGACCTGCTGTTGTGCACTATGCAGTATGCAGTGCGCGAACCTGCCCTCCGCTCTCTGGCCGTCCTATGCAGGCTGTGCACCTTACTGTATTGAACTGACCTGAACTGACCGGACGTGACTTCCACTATGCCCACGACGTCCTGTCAATCGCATCTTTCTCCACCGGCGATCTCATCGTCTTCGAAATATCCTTGAACCTCCGGTTGTTTCTCATGGACGTGCAGGGATGAGATGGTTATTGGGTGTGATATTCCAGTCCAAGAGCTTGCTGCCCTCTCCGCTATGTCACCGTCCGTGTCCCGTTTCATGACTTTGGGATGGAATGGTGTTCACCAAGAATGAATGTGTGGAAATGCTATATCATCTGTTTTTGGGAATATGTCAAAGGAGTATTCCATGTCAGAATATGTACCGTTTCCTATCAATCAGCTAGTCTTAATCCCAATTCTAATAGGATATATGTAGTGCATGCAGTATTCATGATGTATGGAAATAATTTTGATGTAAAAATAACAGCGAAGCTGGTTTCCACTCGCTGGTAATCAGGATCAAAGTTATATGCAAGTAGTTAGTCGTAAGGAGGTTAAGTATGCATTGGTGATGGCCAGTGGTCAAACATTATGCCCGCAAAGATGCATGTTCAGGTCAGGCAGTATTTAGGGGTATCGTTTTGAAGTCGTCTCGCCCCACGAACGTATTGGAAGTCCCGCACGTTTGGTCGTGGTGTGTCGCACGTGGCCGAGTGCCTGGTCGGCTCCGTGGACAGACCACATGCCGCGGGGCTGAGTGTGTCGCACGTGGCCGAGTGCCTGGTCGGCTCCGTGGACAGACCACATGCCGCGGGGCTGAGTGTGTCGCACGTGGCCGAGTGCCTGGTCGGCTCCGTGGACAGACCACATGCCGCGGGGCTGAGTGTGTCGCACGTGGCCGAGTGCCTGGTCGGCTCCGTGGACAGACCACATGCCGCGGGGCTGAGTGTGTCGCACGTGGCCGAGTGCCTGGTCGGCTCCGTGGACAGACCACATGCCGCGGGGCTGAGTGTGTCGCACGTGGCCGAGTGCCTGGTCGGCTCCGTGGACAGACCACATGCCGCGGGGCTGAGTGTGTCGCACGTGGCCGAGTGCCTGGTCGGCTCCGTGGACAGACCACATGCCGCGGGGCTGAGTGTGTCGCACGCACTTCGTAGGCACTTCGCCACCGTCTCGAAGTTGAGTGGACATCGAGCTTCTTGGGTCGATGCCTTTCATAAAACATCTATCGGCGTAATGTTAAATGTCGAAGATGTTGGAGGCCGTGTCCCTCTGCCCCCCCCTGGGTCCTATGTCGCCCTCCTGTGGGAGACCCCTGGGTCCTATGTCATCTCGAAGGTGGGGTGAAGCATTGGCCTCTCGCAGACAGGGCGTCTCCTCGAGGCTCTGGCACTGGGCTTTTTTCGCGACCACTTGTCATTAGGAATGCGTGGCGGTGCTCTGTTCGCGCAGATCATGCGCCGCACAGAAGCTACAGGTTCGTCTAGCGGTGCTCTGCTCGCGCAGCAACATGCGCCGCACAGAAGCTACAGGTTCGTCTGGCGGTGCTCTGCTCGCGCAGATCATGCGCCGCACAGAAGCTACAGGTTCGTCTGGCGGTGCTCTGCTCGCGCAACAACATGCGCCACACAAGAGCTCCCTCCAGGTTCTTCTGACGGTTGCTGCACGGTTCGTGCAGCAACATGCGCCGCACAGGAGCTCCAGGGTCTTCTCCGGATGATCATGTATTGGTTGCAACTGGCAGATCCTCCGGGAAATGCAGATCAGAAGCCGGAGCTAGAGGAATGTAGGTGACCGCGTCCGATGTGCCCAGTTATTTATTGATATTCAGGGATTAGAAAGTACTATGCAGGCGAGGTATAGGCTACCCAGGAATAGGCCTCATCTGCGTTCCAGTGGGCCAAGATTCCACTTAAGCGGAGGCTGGTGGCTGGAAGCTGGTTTTCAAATGGCCTGAACTACGATGAGAAATCGGAATTCGTTAAAGTGGAGGGATGGATTTGTGTATTTTACGTCGTCCCCATCTCAGCTATCGTGCAATACCTGATGTAAGCACTGTATTCCGTATGCTTATGCATGTTCGCGGATTGATCGTGATGCCAACTGAAATTTGACCACTCCTCTGATGCACATGCGCTTCATATGCGGCGATTCCCTCCCATTGAGCGGTTCATTGCACGTGATGCCCCTCTGCTCACTGCTCAGTGTAACATGCTGCGCAATGCGGCAATATGACGGCGGCGAACAGATGTGCTCTCGCTCCGGTGCTCGAGGCCACCCAATGTATGCATTATTCAGAGATTATTGACGTCATCACTCAAGACCACCCTACGGCAGGGCTGGACAGATGGGGCATGCACACTATTGCTCCCGGCTTCGCCAATAGTTGGCACGGGAGTAAACTCCGCTCCCGTCTTAACAAGTAATGGAGTGCGACCATAAATAAGGCTCACCAGTGTTCGCGAAGCGAAGTCATCGTAACCTCTCCAAACGTGCCTTCTAGGATGCCTTCTAGGTCTCACTGTTACAAGTCCTGGAATCCGCTTAAGGCCACCGGGCTACACAAACATCCGTGAACTTCGCTGGAGGCACGGCCAACGGACGTAGGGCATTGTGGTAATCGAGCTACCATCTTGACCAGGTCCATTCTTCCAGAATGAACCCTTTCATCGATATTCTGTGCAAAATATGTTCATGGAATATGCTCTGGTTAGAATGGTTTTCAGGCGCTGAACCCATGGATGATGGTGTGCAGCTGTGGAAGCGCACACCTATTCATAATGGGCTTGACCGGTTTTGGCATAGTCCATTGAAGTTACAGATTCGCAGTCGCTGGTCTGCACCGGAACACGCATTTTGGTATTAGCACGACCAATTTCCGCCAGAAACGCGTTGCAAGCGATCACACTTCCGCCGAAATTGTATGCATTTCCCTTGACACACGTGTGCCGCTGCCAAATACGACGTACTCATCTCATCTGTGACGTACGCTGGTCGCGACGGTCTGCCGTGTTTGCATTCCTTGAATCGGTCGACGCTCGGTGATTGGCACACTGGTCTCGGCCAAACGCATCAAGGTCACCAATCAGGGCCGTTCACCGGACATGCCCGGGCGACTAGCGAGTCATGATTGATTTAAGGCGACGTCAGGCCGGCCGCGACGTCCACCTGGCCGGCCGCCGCCCGGCCAGCCACCGGGCTGGACGCGTTAAATGACCAGTGATTTATGTCGGGTATGACACTCGGTGCAAAAGGCAAAGGTTCGCATGGACCGCGTGTTGCGGCCCCGTAAATCTGTGGATCACGGTTACCCGAATTAGCACCGTATTTGAACGGTACATGAAGGTTTACATTACATTACATTACAAACATAGTTGCAGTCCGCTCAGAAGTACGTAGGAGAATCCCAGAAAGGCAATACTTTCCCTTGGAACATGATCATTCTGCATTTTAAGATCACTGCATGCCTTCGAGATCTGTGTACTTTTCGGAAATTTATCCGAGTATTTTGGACCGTATGACGCTAGTGCGCATGGTTTTTGACGGTGTGGTACAAGTAAGCATGGTTTTGGGCTGTGCGACGCTCGTAGGCATGGTTTTGGGCTGTGATGCAAGTGAGCATGGTTGCATGCTATGTGCTTCCTGAGGAGACCATTGCTTCCTCAAGTACTGCACTTCGTAGCTAACCTCCAGCCTCGCAATCAGTACATGCATTGGCGATCCCCAAACGTCCACTTCATATAACTTCGCATGTAACATGGAGGGTAGGCTGTTATTGCTGTATGGAAGCCCTGCCTACAGTACAGCTGGAATGACACCATCAGAATGATTGGCTCTTGGTTTTTGTCTTTTGTCTCTAGTGTGGCTACAACGTCACTAGCATTCAAATGGCACTCTATGAGTGGGCAACCTGATGAACTCTAGTCTACATTCCTCTGGTGGATTTTTTATTGTCACCATTGTGTCATTCATAACAGAGGCGCCCGTTAAAAAACAAAGGGAGGTTTCCTAGAAAAAAAACAGGCGTTCTTTCGGAGCACTTTCATTATCCTTCAGCATCCTTCCATTTTACCTGCCACATGCGTTTCCATTTGTGGTGAAATTAAAAATAAAAACATCGCCCGCTGAACGGCCGAAAATGTTTTGCTTCAACCGAATACATCTCAATTTGTTCGATTCTTAGATAACATCGATAGGTTCCGTGCCTATTTTCAGCTGCACGTTCGCTAGGAATCGTGGTTTTCTCGCTGAGTCCACCAATACGCAATAAACATCCACAATAACTTAAGAAACGCCTGATCATTTGTAGATATTGAACCACTAATGACCCATTGGCACGGAAGCTATGGGGAAGACTGCCGGGTGGCGGAGTTATGTTTCACACCAGCATGTTCAAGCAGGCACATTTGAAGAAGCGGAGGCCGTTCTAAGGAAGTTATTGAGCGGGGTGGGGGAGGAGGTTTGAAATGCATAGACTAACCAACTATTATAAAAGTTAGCATTAATCTAATTTATTTATTTTTTTTAATCTGTCGCTCCATTCAGCACTTTCATCCTCCAAGCGACAATTGTCAAGCAGAAGCCATCATTTTAAGCATCTCAACGGAACACTTCGGCGCATATCATTTTTTGTGACACGCCTACACAAGTAAAGGCGATATCCAATCGCTGCACAATGCCCCAGTACCCCAGCTCCCCAGTTCCTCAATGTCCCAGTGCCCCGGTGCCCCAATGTCCGAGTCCCCCAGTCCCCCAGTGCAGTGGTTTACCCTCCTGCAGACCTTTTAAAATGGAGTCAACGTTTGCTACACTCTATTGTGGATCGAAAACTATACTGACCGGACTGCACTGGTACGACACCAGTTCGTATTCCTTCGCATGCTCAGTCAATATTCAGTCTGTGTCAAATATGGTACACATTCACACAGAGGGACACTGAAAGATAGAGCGAAAATTGTATTTCGAACTTGGCCGAGTCGCGTGAACCACTATGGTGGAAAATATTAAAAAGCGGTGACGAGGCCACAGACATTTTTATCTTCATGCCGACCATCTGGATCTTTTTAAGGGTCACGTTTATATGCACAATAAGTGAGGAGGAGCACCTACCAGTGCTGGCCCTTCGGCTTGAAAAGTGAGAGCAGGTACTCGCCGGCTTCTCGCCTTTCTACGGCAGCCGGTTTATGTCTTCCATATGCGCTTCCATATCCATATCCATATCCATATCGTGTCTCGGGAGTCGTAGCCCAGGAGTCGTATTTGGGGAGTCGTCACTCAGGAGTCAAGTCACATGAATAATCATGAGCCGTGACCCGAGGTAGTGAGGTAATTAAAACGGGAAAAGGAACCCCTCTCTCTCTCTCTCTCTCTCTCTCTCTCTCTCTCTCTCTCTCTCTCTCTCTCTCTCTCTCTCTCTCTCTCTCTGTCTCTGTCTCTGTCTCTGTCTCTGTCTCTGTCTCTGTCTCTGTCTCTGTCTCTGTCTCTGTCTCTGTCTCTGTCTCTGTCTCTGTCTCTGTCTCTGTCTCTGTCTCTGTCTCTGTCTCTGTCTCTGTCTCTGTCTCTGTCTCTGTCTCTGTCTCTGTCTCTGTCTCTGTCTCTGTCTCTGTCTCTGTCTCTGTCTCTAAAAAACAGAGACACGGCCGGCGATGATGCAGACTGAACACGCCCGACTGTGACACAGACGGAACACGGCCGACTGTGACGCAGACTGGGAGCCGGTACGCCTCTCCGCACGTGGCCGATGCGTGACAGGGTCGCTGGCGCAGAGGCCACCAGCGGGCGGCCAGCCGCGGCCTTCCCGTACTGGCCGACCGGTGTGCCCTGTGCGCTGCCAGCCAGGTGCTGGCTCGTTATTTTTGCATGCTCGCCGGCTAGACCGATTTGGTCGTCGGATGCGAGCTTGACTGAAGCTAATGAACCCGAGCCCCGTGGACAGGCGTAGCGCGACCTGTCATCGATCTTTCGTAGTGGTTCCTGTGCTTGTGTAGCCGTTACACACATTTTCTTGGATTGTTTACCGGTGGCGTGGGTAAACGCACTGGCACGCGGCAAGGAAGAGCCGAGCCGTGATGTCGTTCCACCCATGTACTTGTTGCTACGACAGCTTACTAGATACAGCTTACTACATTGGCATACACAGGGCGAAATGGCTGAGTGGCCAGCGCCGAAAGAATGGAACGAAAAATCGTTGTCAGCAGCTGACATTTTCCTGGAGAGTGATTGGCGACAGGTAGGCGTACGCGACCTGTAACCAATGCTGCGGGGCATCGGGTCCAGGTCGGCTGACCGGTGGGTCACTTGGCGTCGCCACAGCGGCCGTGGTGCGCCGTACGTGCCGTGGCGGCGGGCAGCGGCGCGTCAGCCAGTCGTGACGCGCCGGTTCCGCATTCCTGTGTCGGCCCGACCGCGCGGCACTTTCTCGCCGGCGCGCGCGCCGAGCGCTGGCGCGGCTGTCGCTTCCGGCGCGCTGCGTCGCCGGCGGGCGTTATCTGGCGCGCAAACGGGCCGACCACGCTGCTGCGACATCGCGTGCGCCGCCCGCCAACGCCACTGATGGCCGCCAGCGGTAGGCGGAGGCGCTCCCCTCCCCGCCACTGATGGCCGCCGGCGGCAGGCGGAGGCGCTCCCCTCACCGCCACTGATGGCCGCCGGACGCTAAATCAACCAATCAGTAACAAATACGAATGATGCCACATGTGTGCTTGGGGCGACGACCGGCTGGCAGTCCCTTGTCTCGAGCACCCCCCCCCCCCTCCCCATGGCACGCAGCTTATTTGATACAATCTTCAAACTCACAATCTGAAATTCCTCCACGAGAGACGGTGAGACATTTAAGCGCTAAGTCATTGTATGGTGCCCGCCCCCCCCCCGCCCCCGCTCCCTCGAGTGCACTCCAGCACTAAGGGAAAACATTTAGCATTAATCGTATGATATTGACTTCTAAGGCATGTCCTCAACTGTGACCGGCGACTCTCCTCCCCTCCCCACAATCGGGGTGATATCTGCTGCTGGCATCCACAGCGAACGACGAACTTATGATTCTGCCCGACCCCGAGTCCTACAACGCGCTCATCATCGCCGCTCCCCGTACCGGCCACTCCCCGCCGCAGCTCCCGCGTCCAACAGCTACAATCGGGGCCGTGGGCGGCGCGGCGGCTGCCGGCTCTGAGTCAGCCCAAAAGCGGCCAGTTGCCGCAGGTAGCTGGCTGCACAGCATCAGGCGCCAGACCGCTAACTGCGTAGTCGGCCTGGCGTGCCGACTCAGAGGCGCGAGCGACCGCGGCCAAATCGATAGGTGGTGCTCGCGGCGGCGCGTACTACGTAGGCGAGCGGCGTCAACCGACACCGACGGGACGGCGGCGTTGGTGCCCTGCTCGCCGCCGGGCCCCATGCGGCCCAACGGTCGCGTGACATGTACGCTGATCGCAGCTAAGTCGTCCCGTAAAATGTTGCCTTGCTTGGAATCAGAATTAAGATGCTTGGCCGCACGGGTAAATTAAAATTGAAATTATAGCGTTTGCCTTTTTTTGCAGGGTAACCCGAAAGTTTAATGCGCGTAGGTCAGTGTTAAAATAATGGTTTCTCGTTAGATGTGAGATATCAAATTGATTCCAGCAGGATGTCGAAAACGCCATGGAAATAATATGAGTTCAAATACTTGCTAAGTCCTTCAAACCCAGTTTTGAAACAGTTGAGTACATATGACCGTACCTGCTTTGCGTGTGTTGAGAGGTACCCATTTTTTGGATATTTCAACGATAACGATAGAATTACCTATGCTATAAACCAGTATTGTATAACATAGGCAATCCCTTTATATGGAATTGTGCTACGGGATGTTCAGTATCACAATCCCGGATCCGATATCGTGAAAATATGTATGGTACTTATAAATGGGATACTGTTAGAAGCAAGGCATGGAGACATCACAAAGCGCACCAAGAAGCACCATGCCGATACATTTTTAGGAAGGATATCGATTCATTCTTCAGTAATTGGTATATTCCACTCTATTTCACGACTAATTTATCACTGGTTTAGGTGGATGATCACAAAACAGTTTAATGGGCGTAGGTGGATGACCAGAGGTTTCACTAATTTTCGCCAGCACCCCGAATATAATATTCTTAAAAAGGTCCTGCAGATCTTGGAAAAACCGCTGATCACCCATCTGATATTTAGTGTTGTCTTCTCCAGGCTGATACCAATTCGTCCCCGTCACTCCTGGAGCACTTCTAACATGCTAGGCTATGGGCGCAATATAGCGGAGGCAGCGGACATGCCCAAACATTTCAACTACGCACACAATCCGTCCCAATTTGTTTTTGCTGTTCCCCTATCGGAAAACACCAATTATTTTTACCTTTTGAACAATTTCGGTTACATATATATGTATATATGTATATACATTAGGGTGGCGCTTATTTTTCAACTTTCGAATTTCGAACTGCTCATTTGCATGGTAGTTTGTATGGATGAGGAAACTCTAAATATAGAATTTCAGCCAGATCGGATAATATTTAGACCTCGCGCCATGACCTTGAAGTTGTGCCTATTGACGCCTATTAGCAGGTTAAACACCAAAGCTTGTCTTGTGCAGCTGCGCTGAAAATGCTCACTTAGGTCATCTTTAGTCCCTTTAGCTCCCAGTGCAAACTACAAATTTGCAGCAATCAGAGGAATACATTCGGAAATGGCAGAAAATATTTATTTGCCTGTCATGATGACTACAACGACGTCCAGTATGAATAAAAACAGCTAATTGTGTCCCGTCTGACAGCAGTACTGGCTTCCTGTGCCCAGCTCAGTGGACTGTCCGACCCCCCACCCCTACAGACACGTGCTGGACGTAGGGTCAGCCCGGGAACCATCCACCGTGTCCCGTCTGACAGCAGCGGTGGCTTCCTGTACCCAGCTCAGTGGACTGCCTGACCTGGTCACTCCCCCCCCCCCAACACACACACACACACACACACACACACGTCGCCTACTTCATCGGATGCTCGCGGCGGTGCCGCTCCACGACCTGGAAGAGGAACTGGCGCTGCTCCTCATTCGTCGTGAGGGCCAGGTTGAATTGTTGCATTAGCGCCACTCCCCGCTCTGCCCGGTCGTTCGTCACGCTCAGACTGGCAGCTCTCTGACGACATGAGCGGTAAGACGGGCTTTCGCTCCGGCTCCAAGTCTCGGGATCGTCGCCCATGAACTCAGCATCTGCCATGCCGAGGTCCGCTACCAACTTCCTGCTGTTGGTGCTGCAGAAGTCGGCCAAAGTCTTCCCCTCCCAGACAGCCAGGGACGCCTCCATGGTGAGCCTGTTGGGGGCTTCTCCATACCCTGCTTGTCCCGCATTGCTTCCAGCATCCGCCGCTTCACTTCGGGAGGCACCTCTTCGTCAAACAACCCAAGCGCCACAAGGTGCTCACTTAGGTACCACAGATGACGGCCGAAGACGGTGGCTGCAGCCTTGGAGATGGCTGGATCTTGGTCCTTGTACTTCAGGAGCGTCTTCATGAAGCTGAGGTCGTTCTGGGGAGCTGACGTCGCCACTGGAAGCTCGTACCAGGCGGGGACGTAGACCTGCAGCGTGAAAAGCACAAAGCGCGTGATCCCCCGCTACTCACGGTTCGTGGTGTCGAACTCCTCGCGAAACAGATAGATCTTCAGCGAGTAGATCACTCGCGCCATCCAGCGTGCTCGATGCAGCGCTCCAGGTCTGAGGAAACGGATTCCTCGTGAAGGAACCCCGCCAAGGCAGATGATGCTGAGCTCCAGGAGCTCCCGGTAATCGTCACGGGGCTGTCTCTGGCTCAGCTGCATCTTGAATCGGATGATCAGCTCATCCCGGGCGTCGAGCAGCTCTCTGGGGGCATCATCGGCCGTGAAGGGCTTGAAGTTTGCCGTCTCGATGAACTTCCACTGCTGCTGGAACCGCTGGAAGATGACGATGTCCGGCCCCTTGGACGGCCCCATCGTCTCCACGAACGCCTTGTCCGCCACCAACTCCAGCATGTGATGGCGGCAGGCCAAGTTGAGAAGCGGTCGCCCGAGGGCATCTTCGATCAGCACGCAGGCGCCCGTTTGCTGGCCGGAGTTGGCTGCCGTCGTGTCGAACGACAGACCGATGACTCTGTCGCCCAGGTCCCAGTCTCGCAGGGCGTCAACGACGGCGTCCGCCTGTGCACGGCCAGTTTCCATACCCAACCTTGGGACAGCAAGGAGCTTGTCCACTCCTTCACCGGAGACGATGATAGCGATCCGGTCCACTTTGTCGCCGCCTTGGTTCTTCACAATCTTGCCGTCCCAGTGGACCACTAGCGGGACAGTAGGCGAGAACTTCACTCGAATCTCCTCCGCCATCTCCTTCCGGACCTTGAGACGAGACCGCCGAATTGACTCCCGGTTCAGCACCAGCTCTCCAGGATTGTGGCCCAAGCTGGCCGCCGCCGCGCTCACGACGTGAACAGCAGCCCGATTGCTGACCTTGGTCCTGTCGAGAGCTGATGCAAGTTTAGGGCTCACAATCCCTTGAGTTGCTCGTCTCTTGCGGGGGGGACGGTACGTTGGGAGTGGAGGGCCCTGCCGCCCCCCCCCCCTGACGGGGGAAGAGGAGCTGCTGCTTGAAGAATGAGTGTCGTCAGACTCTTCGAGCTCCACTGTCGCCGTGGCTTCGGCAGCGTACCGCGCAGCCTTTTCCTTTCGAGCGGCCTCGGACTTGGACGAGGCGACCTTCCGTGCCGCCAGGTCGGTAAGCTTCCGGTCCACGCCAGCCATGCTTCCTAGACGGTTCTTCTCTCGCTGAGCCAGGAGGAACTGGCGATCCTCTTCGATGACGATCCTGGCGAGGGCATCGGATGCTGCACAATCGAAGAGGTCCCCCAGGCCCTCCCGGAAGGCTTGCTGAGCGGCCTGGTCAGCAGGCCTGTTCTTGGAGCGATTTTTCCTCAGCGCACACCACTCGGCATGGAGGGCGAGCACCTTGCGCGTGACGTTCTTAGGATGCTGAGTGGGGATCGTGGCCCGCTCCCAGAAGGGGAGGACCTCCTTCGTCACGGCGGCCGCAACAACCACAGTGTCCTTCACGGCCTGGTGGACGTGGAAGAAAACGCGAAGGACATCTCCCTTTGATGGCAGCTTACTGCTTGTAATCTTTGGTATGCTAGAGCCAATTAGCCATATCTCACTCGAAGATCTCGTCGTCATTGTTGACTCGTACCTGCAACAGAAATGTCCGTCAATGTTTCGAAACTTAAGGGGTATGAATGTTTAAACACTACAGGGGGTAGTATATGTATGTACATATGTACATATGTACTACTACTTCTTCATTTTCAGCTAGTGTATGTATATGTTTTTCAGCTAGTGTATGTATAAAACTTCAAGGTCATGGCGCGAGGTCTAAATATTATCCGATCTGGCTGAAATTTCATATTTAGCGTTTCCTTATCCATACAAACTACCAGGCAAATGAGCAGTTCGAAATTCGAACGTTGAAAATTCACACCCATACTAAGTGCCACCCTAATATACATATATATATATACATATATATATATATATATATATATATATATATATATATATATATATATATATATATATATATATACATATACACGTTAGGCGACATGAGCGGACATAATACAGGTGGCGCCACTCTGGTGGTGGGTTTGTGAAGGAACACCACCAAAGTGGGCTTGGTATGATTAATGCTATATTCTAGTTTCTAGAGGAGGTGCAAGTCATTTCCAATGGTCAAATTTGAACAACATTGAAACAAGCTCTCTTATGATGTGTAGTTCGTTTTATTATCAAATTATTTCACCCTGTCACTTTGCCCTTAAAGTGAAATGGGAGCAATTGGCCACTCAACATCTTGTAATAAAAACGTATCATACATCTTCTGTGTGATGTGCTGACAATTTCCAATGTTCTTAACTAAACGAAAATCGAACGTGCTACATTTTGATATCATGTTGAGTAACTTCCATGAAGGTTGAACCCTGTCACTTTTGCACTAAATTCCAGAATTTGTGTCCCAAATTATCACATTGTATTCCTTACATATCAGATGTTTTACATTACCGAATTAATTTCCAATGGTCTCAAATAAACCGGCATAAAATCAGCTGCCTTCTGATGTCATACTCGACTACTTTTATGCATATCTAACCCTGTCATTTTTGCACTCATTTACAGGATTTGGGTCTCGAATTATCACATTGTATTCCTTTAAATTGTATATCAGATGTTCTACATTAGCGAATTCATTTGCAATGGTCTGCAATAAAACGCCAAAATCAGCTGCCTTCTGATGTCAAGCTCGACTACTTTTATAGATATCTAACCCTGTCATTTTTGTACTCAATTCCAGGAGTTCTGTTTCGAATTATCATATTATATTCCTTTTAATTGTACATCAGATGTTCTACATTACCGACTTATTATCCAATGACCTCAAATAAACCGGCATAAATTCAGCTGCCTTCTGATGCCATACTCGACAACTTTTATAGATATCTAACCCTGTCATTTTTTTGCACTCAATTTCAGGATTTGTGTCTCGGATTATCACATTGTATTCCTCTAATTTGCATATCAGATGTATTAATAATTTGCATCATCGAATTAATTTCAAATGGTCTCAAATAAACTGACATAAAATCAGCTGTCTTCGGATGTCATACTCGACTACTTTTAACGATATCTAACCCTGCCATTTTTACCAACATGAAGCTTTCCGGCATTATTGAGGTTCTGGCATGGCTCGATGCACGTCAAGCGCCGACGGTTGCTGCCCAGAGGATCCATAGGGCCGCCGAGCGGTGGCACGACAACAAATAAAGTTCCACCCTTCAAAAATACTAAGCAACATCGATTCTGACACGCCAAAATGGTGCAGGTGAAATTCACATTTGCAGATACATTCTTTCCATTCAACGCCCATAAGCGTACTGTTCTTAAACAATATCGATAAAACCTGTCGGTATCAACTCCAGTGGTAGCGGAACTCATGCCAGGCACATCGCCTTTCGCTTCAAATGTGAAAATATACGTGTAACTTTGTCGTTGTGGCCCATTAACATTCAGGGAATGGTCCGCGCCCCCAAGCGCGCCCCGCCATATTATGAATGTCGGACGGTCAGGGACGGGCAGCGGGCCGCGGGGCTCGCCGGCTATGGTGGAAAATAGTTCCAGAAGCCAATACGCAAAAGAACAATATGCGCAATATATCACTGTAAGTGGCAATGAAATTGACGTCTGAAGGCAAGCCAACTTTCATAAATGCACTTCGCATCATATTTGATGGAGAAAAGCCTCATAAATTGTAACTATATTCTTCGCGCACACACTAGTGAACATCCGGGCGCGCTTTTCACGGGCGCATATTTCAAAGTCCTTGAATGGCATCAGGAACCTACCTGTTTTCTTTCTTTTCTGGAGATCCCCCGATGTCCCTGATGTCGTCTGACGCCTAACGATATATATATATATATATATATATATATATATATATATATATATATATATATATATATATATATATATATATATATATATATATATATATATATATATATATATATATATATATATATATATGTATCTTATATATATATATATATATATATATATATATATTATATATATATATATATATATATATATATATATATATATATATATATATATATATATATATATATATATATATATATATATATATATATATATATATATATATATATATATATATATATATATATATATATATATATATATATATATATATATATATATATATATATATATATATATATATATATATATATATATATGTATGTATGTATGTATGTATGTATGTATGTATGTATGCATGTATGTATGTATATGTGCATGTGACTAATGTGTATTTAGAGGGGGTGGGTTTACTCTGTTGCCCTGGGTTTTTGCCATGCCCATGCTCCCAAACTACCGAACCGAATTTCATTAAACCTTCACTAATCGATGCACTGGGGTCGATTTACTGGGGACGTTTGAATTCGGTGACTCTCACCGTTACGTAAGGCTATTAGATTACCCCTTAAATTGGGAGCGGCCATTTTGAAAATGTTGCGGTACCCATGCTCCTAAACGGCTCGACTGAACTTCATGAAACCTTCACGAATCGATGCAGCATAGTCGATTTACTTTGGATTTTACAATACGGTGACCTTGACTTTGACCTAAGATCGCAAAATAAGCACATCTTTATTTTCACTTGTTGCGGTGCCCATACTCCTGAACTACTGAACCGAATTTCATGAAACCCTCACCAATCGGCGCGTGACACGGTCAATATACTTGAGACTTTTGAATATGGTGACCTTGGCTTTAGGTCAAGGTCACCAAAAATCACAAAACCATTTTTAAGACTTTTACCACGCCCATACTCCGAAACTGCTGAATACAATTTCGTGAAACCTTCGCCAATCGACGTGACGTGGTCGATATACATGGGGCTTTGAATACGGTAACATGTCTTTATGTTAAGGTCACCAAAATACACAAAATCGTTTTTGAGGCTATTTGCCACGCCCATACACCGAAAGTAATGAACCGAATTTGATGAAACATGCACCAATCGACGTGGAATGGTCGATATACTCTGGACGTTTAAATATGGTGACCTTGGCTTTAGGTCAAGGTTATCAAAGATGCATAACACTTTTTAAGGGTTGTTGCTCCGCCCATGCTCCGAAAGTAGTGAACCGAATTGCATGAAACCTTCACCAATCGATATACCTGGGACTTTTCAATATAGTGGTCTTAGCCTCAGGTCAAGGCCATCAAAATGCATAAAAATCTTTTTAAGGGTTGTTGCGCCGCCCATACTCAGAAAATACTCAACCGAATTTCGAATCAACGGTCACCATATTGAAAAGATCAAAGTATATCGACTACGTCACGTCGATTGGTAAAGGTTCCATGAAATTCTGTTCAGTACTTTCTGAGCGTGGACGCCACGACAACCCTTAAAAGAATTTCAAGCATTTTTGATGACCTTGACCCAAGGCCAAGGTTACCATATAGAAAAGTCCCAAGTATATCGACCACGTCACGTCGATTGGTGAAGGTTCATTGAAATTCGGGCCAGTACTTTCGGAGCATGGGCGGAGCGCAACAAGCCCTAAATAGAGTTTTATGTATTTTTGATCGCCTTGACTTGAGGCCAAGGTCACCGTATTGAAAAATCCCGAGTATATCGACCACGTCACGTCGATTGGTGAAGGTTTCATGAAATTCGCTTCGGTACTTTCGGAGCATGGGCGCCGCAACAACCCTTAAAATGAGGTTTATGCATTTTTGATGACCTTGACCTAAAGCCAAGGTCTCCATTTTTAAACGCCCAGAGTATATCGGCCACTCCACGTCGATTGGTGACTGTTTCATCAAATTTGGTTCAGTACTTTCGGAGTATGGGCGTGACAAATAGCCTCAATAACGATTTTGTGTATTTTTGTGACCTTGATCTAAAGTTAAGGTCACCATATTCAAAGCCTCATGTATATCGACCATGTCACGTCGATTGGCGAAGGTTTCATGGCATTTTATTCAGTAGTTTCGGAGTATGGGCGTGGTAAATAGACTTCAAAATGGTTTTGTGCTATTTTGGTGACCTTGACCGAAAGCCAAGGTCACGATATTCAAAAGTCCCAAGTATATCGACCATGTCACGCCGATTGGTGAAGGTGTCATGAAATTCGGTTCTGTAGTTTAGGAGCATGGGCACCGTAACAATTGAAAATAAAGATGTACTTATTTTACGACCTTAGGTCAAGGTCATGGTCATCGTATTGGAAAGTCCCAAGTAAATCGACTATGCTGGATCGATTCGTGGAGGTTTCATGAGAATCAGTCGAGCCGTTTAGGAGCATGGGCAGCGCAACTTTTTCAAAATGGCCGCTCCCGATTCAATGGGTAATTTATTAGCTTTTCGTAACGGTGAGAGTCACCATATTCAAAAGTCTCAAGTAAATCGGCGGCGTCAATGCATCGATTGGTGAGGTTCGATGAAATTCTGTTCGGTAGTTTCGGAGCATGGGCGCGGCAACAACCCAGGGCAACCGAGTAGACCCACCCATTTAGAGGAGACCAGAGTTGCATGGTGGAGGAGTATGTTCATGCAACGACTTTTCCCGCAAAACTAAGGATGGATATGTCAGAAACATTCCTTCCGGCACCTTCTACTTTCTGTCAAAGCCGTTTGATGCATGGATGGCGGTCGGTTACGAAGTATCGTGCAATGGGTGGAAATTTGTAGGTAAAGTACATTTTCTTTCCTGGCGCATTACTCTTAATTGCTTTTTAATCATTGACTTCTGCATCCTTTGGCTGGCATTCGCTGTTACCTCGACCCTTTTCCTTTTGATGCGGAATTATTTCGGTTTCCGGTGCGGTAGGCTCAGTGCCATACACGTGTATAGGAAGCTAAAAGTGCATGGGGATGGTCTATGCATATAAATATGCATGCATATAAATGCATAGATACCATACAAATCGTAAACCGTGCATGACTCCATCATTGTAAGGCACTTCCAATTATTCAGTCGACCTCACTAAGTTCTATGCACCATAATATAAATAATACAACGCGAAAAAATATAACTGTCTATTCCCAACTTGAATACCGTTGTCCGTTGGAAAATGTACGCTCAGCAATGCTCACTACCAAACTTTGGTTTATAATGTCTCTGAATGCATAAAATATTTTCAAATTATAACTTTGATGGACTTCTTTGTCAGCACATATCTGATAAGTATTCCTTGCTGAATCATGCTGACATTCCGCGTAAGATGTTCGTGCAAGGGTACCTACATTCCTGACACTTATAGAGAAATCTTGCTTGCACTATAACAACAGACGAAATACGCTATTGTTATACCATGTGTCACATCTGTGTTATCTTTGTAACAACGACAAAGATATTATTAAAACACGATCACTTAAGAAATTATCACCCCCATATAAGGGAGATTTGTCACTGCTGATCAGACAGTGGGTTATTTGAACTTATGAAGTAAGACCTTTACCCCGAACAGCAAGAATTCTTAATTTAGGCATCAACTGTCATTTTTATCCTAAGTATGACCCCACCCTGAAGAAGACTGAAGTGGCACTCCTTTTCAAAGAGTTATGCAAGCTGCAAGATGAAGGCAAGATTTGCTTGGAGCCGCGCATCCAGCAACAGCTTCAAGCAGAATCCACCAAGAAGAGGTACGTCGGCCGCAACGGTATCGTCAGCCCGGCTCTGCGAGAAGCAGCACGTGAACTCCGAAACGACGGCACAATCGTGGTCCGACGAGCGGATAAGAGCGCAATCTATGTCGTTCTGGACAAGGACGACTATTTGCCGAAGGTGCGTACCGTCCTGGAAGACTGGACCAAGTTCAAGCCAATCGCCCGTAATCCAGCCGCAGCACTGAATATTCACGTCAACAAACTGATCCGTGTGGCTAATGCAGAGGTTGATGGCGTACATTTTCAAAGTTATTGGCGAGTATCGACCAGGGTACGCGTATGAGAATGTTAAAACATACAAAGAGGGACAACAAATCAGACCAATCATCTCACAAATGCCGTCGCCCACGTACTATTTGGCAAAAAAGCTGAACGCTTTTGTACCTACGTAATTCGTGCTGTCTTAGTTCCTGAAGACGGTCAAGGCTGGTTGAAACGTCGACAAAATATAATAACTTCGAATCACTATTTGTTCCACATCGATGCTGACTTCCTATACTATTAACATTATAACAGCCGTGTTAATCATTTCACCTCTTGGATACATTTTACATAATCTTACTGATGATCATAGAGCATGTGTCCGAAGCCTAGAAAGCTTAAATAAGTAGAAAAAAACGGAGAGAACGCTGTAGTATTCAATTCGGTATGCTATATATATATATATATATATATATATATATATATATATATATATATATATATGTATATATACATATATATATATATATATATATATATATATATATATATATATATATATATATATATATATATACACATACACATACACATACACATACACATACACATACACATACACATACACACATACACATACACACACACACTTTTAACACGCTCCGAGTACCATATAAATCCCACAGATTCCAGATCCCCTGTAAGTTTTTCGAATTCCTTTCGCTATGTATTTAGGGTCCGTTATAAAACAGTGTTCACCGCAATATTTTCTAGATCCAGCTAAATCTGCTTTTAGAGGAATTTTCTTTTTTAAAGTAACTTTGGAGCCAGTGCACGCAAATGGAACCGGATTATGCAAATGAGTTGTAACTGTTATCAATTCTGCCCAGTGGAAGGTGTGATGCATTGTCGTGCAATAACATCTGCAAATGCCGACCAGGAAACGAAGAATGACAGGTAGTAATTGACGTGTGAGAAGTACGAGGTCAGGAACAGTTCTGGTGGCGACGTCCAGGGAAGAATCAGTGACAGACCCGACCTAGGCATTGGGAACAGTGACCGACCTGACCTCGGCTTTGGGAACAGTGCCCGACACGGCTGTGAATAAAAGGGTGAGCAAGACCCGCAAGACCCGCAAGGCATGCGTGTATTGATCATCACCAGGGGCGTCGCCACCGGGGGGAGGGCAGAGGGGGCAGTCGCCCCTCCTGCCGTGAGACTGGGGGGGGCGTCGCCACCGGGGGGGGGGGGGCAGAGGGGGCAGTCGCCCCTCCTGCCGTGAGACTGGGGGGGGGCGCCGCCCCCTGAAATTTGAGGAGGCCCCTATCCGGAAATGCACAGGAAAAAAGGTGAGCAAGGAGGCCGACGAGACAGAAGATCATGCTGTCAGGGAGGCCCCAAGACTGGCAAAGAGGCTCCCGCGAAATCTAATCAGGTCCTAATAAGAGACGTGGGACAGAGATTGGGAGGAGGCCCCCAGGACGAAAAGGATGCCACCGAGATGGCCAGAAAGCCACCCAGGTTGGACAAGAAGGCTTCCGATGGGTGGCAGGATATTCTTAATTTGGAAAACGAGGCCCCCAAGATCGAAGAGGAGGCCCATACAATATAAAATAAGGAATGCTAGGAGATATTTCTCCGGACACAAGAGGGAGTCCCAAGATGGGTAAGAAGGTCTCCGCAGGAATGAGAAAAGGCCACTGAGACCAGCCAGATGAGGCCCATATTTTGGAAGAGGAGGACCCTAGGAAAGAAGATTTCGGACTATGACACAAAAGCACCCTGCTAAGAGGATAATGAGGCTCCAAACACAGGTGAGGAGGCCTCCAATACGTGAGAGGAGGCCACTAATTTGAAAAGGTGTCACCTAGGAGAGGATAGGAGGCCCCAGAAATCAAGAGAGTGCCAACAATTGGCACGGAGGTCCCCAAGATTGCAAGGGAGGCCCCAGGACTGTAAATGAGGCCCCCAGGGTTGCAAAGGAGGCCCCAGGATTACAAGGGAGGCCCCAAAGATTGCAAAGGAGACTCTATGATTGCAAAGGAGGCCCCCAGGATTGCAAAGGAGGTCCCCAGGATTGCAAAGGAGGCCCCCGGGATTGCAAAGGAGGCCCCCTGGATTGCGAAGGTGGCCCCCATGATTGCAAAGGAGGCCCCGAGGATTACAAAGGAGGCCCCCAGGATTGCAAAGGAGTCCCCAATACGGGAAAGGAGGCCCCAGAAAATGAGAGGAAGCCCTAAGACGGCAGAGAAAGTCAGTGGATATGAAATGAGGTTTTTAGACGCAAAAACAGACCCCAAAACGGGTAAGGTTCCACCAAGATGTAAAAGGATGATCCAGAAACGTGGCAGGAGACACCTAATTCGAAAGAGGACGACACGATTGGAAATGAGACCCCATGATGAACGAGGTGGCCCCTAAAATAGGAGAGAAAGGCCATTAGATAAGAGAGATGGCTCCTAGGCGAGAAAGAAGGCTCCAAGACGGGTAAGAAGGTCCCCAGAAAACGACAAGGGAACTGAGATAGGAAAGGTTGCTTGTAATTTGGAAGAGGAGGCACCTGGGGAAGAAGAGGAGTCCACCAGGAGATAAGAGGCCACCCTTAAAATGGGCAAAGATCGAATCAAAACGCAGAGCAGGATGCCCCCAAGACGTGAGAGGAAGGTTATTTGAAAAAGGAAGGTTTCTAGAAGAGAAAAGGAAGCCCCTGCCGGACTCGAGAGGAGTCCCTCAAGACGGGATAGGAGGTCTCCAGGGCCGAATGAGGCCCCGAAGACCGGAAAGGGTTCCCAGGAAATGAGAGGAGGTCCTTAAGATGGGAATGGTAGCAGGTATGGAAGGAGGTGAGGTTTCCAAAATTGAAGATGCCCTCAAGACTGGTAAGCTTTGCCAGGACAAAGGAGGAGGCCCACGAGGCGTGGCAGGAGTCCCCTAATTTGGCAGAGAATGCCCCTGGAACATGAGAGGAAGCCCCATGCCATTTTAAATGGGCCCCAGGATGTAGGAGGAGGCCCTCCAAGACGGGAGAGGGGGCCATTGAATATGGAGGAGGGTAGGACACGAGAAGACATCCAAAACCAGTAAAGAGGCTTCAGGAAATGGGACGAGACCCCTAAGACGCGGGAGGAGGCCTATAATTTGCAAGAAGCCCCTAAGAAATTGTAGGAGCCGTGCCGGGGTACTTGAAAATCACGACATGATCCCAAAAAGAGCCGGCAGGGGCCCCTGAAAATCACGCCCGGGCCATGCAAATTACGCTAGGGACAGGACAGGTCGTACCGTTCCCTAACAGTCTCGTTGGGACTCAAATGAAGCCGGGGCGACGAAAAACAATCCGGACATGGATAATCACTGGGGCAGCCAAGAACCGCCAAGATCACGTTGGGGTCACAGCTAAGTACAACGCGCCCCGTAAACTCGAACCGGTTCCCCAAATATCGCGTTCGGGACCCACAATTCCCATTGGTAGTCCCACAAATTTGGTCTGGGCATCAAACATTCACGTCGGGGCATTTGAAACATTCACATTTGGGCCGAAAATGCAACTGGCCCTCCAAAGCGCAGAGTCTCGCAAAAAGCTACAGGGCCTTAAAACATGCGTTGCAGCCCAAAATAAACATGACGGGAGCTCTAAAGGGAATACACCGGAAGTTCTCAAGGCATACAGGGGCCATGTGACCGCACAAGGGCCTGCAAAAGAGGCTGGGGACGCAAAAAGCAACATGGTCCCAAAACGAACAAAAAGAACGGGCACTAAATAAACACATCGGGATCTTTGAAAACACCCCGACACCTAAAAATCCTCTGTGCACAAAAAAGCAACAAACCCTAAAACGAGTAGGGGTTTCGAATATGTGTTGGGCCCCTAACAAAATGGATTGAAGCCCTAAGACACATCCGTAGACGAAGAAAGACGAAACGGGTCCAAAAAAAGAACACTGATGCAGGGCCTCGGTTCGGTAGCCAATCTGGGAGCATATTTAATCAAAGATATGAGGTGCATCAAAGCTCAGCGGGTATCCACATTTCTTATGCACCGTAACATGTTGGAAGTAGGGAACTAATGATCGAATTTAATTAATCGAATTTTCGCAGCGAACGTCCATACGAATCATTCCATCACGTCAAATATGGGGCAAGTCTATCATGTGGCAGCAATTAGCAAAACGTAGGAGGCCTAGCAGAAACCGTAGCATCGCACGAAGTGTGGCGAATGCGCAAGATGGGTGTGCATGTGCACGAACGTTGGCGTCGTGGAGACGGGGCGCTATGAACCGGAATGTCTGAAATTTGGAAATTTTACCTTTTTAAGTGATTTGTATAGGTGTAATTTCAGCAATGTGAGGTGACTTATCAAGGGATGCCAAAAGAAAACGTTATAACAGGGGGGGAGGGGAGGGTTGAAATCCGACGAATGGGAAACGATAGTGGTAGATTAGGCCCGTCCAAAGGACAATTCAGTTGATCACTAATTATTTTATTTAAAAAGGTTCCCTTTCACGAAATAGTGTTCGAAATCCGAGGACGTTTTTAATGGGGTAAGTGGACCCCCTCCAAATACGTTTCCCAACCTCCCTCTTGACGCAAATATTGGTACGCCACTGGTTTCCCAATAATTTTCAGAAACATGGGGCAAAGCCAACATTGAGGGGGCAAATTCCCCCTCACAAGCATACAAAACAACACCGGTGCCCCATACAATTTGGGAGGAATGATGTTTTTAAATGCATTTACTTCCTACAAACTTGTCTTCTGTGATTACAGCCTGCATGGTTAGAGCTTCCCAGCTTCAATACCTCCTCAACGACGTCATTTACAAAACGATGCAGCACAGCGAAAACCATGGGCGTGACGGCGTGGAATTTGAAGGTTTTGCATTATTTATGCATTGCCATTGTTGCATTGTTGCATTGTCATGTATGCACTGTCGTTCAATGCTTGTTCTTGCCGGGAATTAATTCCCTGATGATTTATTATTTTAGCTTGTGTGCCAGGTGCCTTGCAGCCAGCACCAAATGTTATAAAAATAAATAAATCCCCGAGATGGCGATAAGAAAACCAATTCAGTCCACTTCTCGTTGTCACCTTCGCGAAATTGTCGTCCTAGGACTGAGAAATGATCGCTTAAGCTTACCTGTGACATCAAGCTGGTGGGAATGACTAACAGTCGTGATGAATCTAGCTATATTCAGTTAGACTTGGTGGGCATAGAAGTGGGTTGATCAATGGGAGATGTCTTTAAGATATGTTCAGCACCAGCCCCGCCAGCTCGCTGTAATCTAGAGGCCAGTGGGAAGATTCTTCTGGTCGAGAAAGCATGAAGACATTGGTTGGTTTTGGCACTTGGGTATTTATCCACGTTTACTTATTTATACCCTGGCATGGCTCAGTTCTCAGCGAAAAAAAAAGATTATTGCTATTGCGTTTTGCGTAAATGATGCACCATGCCAAGAACAAACAAGACATCAATATGAAATCATGTTTCCTATTCCTGAACCATACCAAGAGCCTAAAAAACAATAGGAGGCCCCCTTTCGGTGAACAGGAGGCTCCCTTCCAACATTGGCCCCCTGGAAGAATTTCGTGGCGACGCCACTGATCATCACACAGGTAAAGGAGGATGACAGATGTGTATATCTATAAACTTGAAAACTACAGGTCCATTTTCTAAAGTCCAATATTTCACACGTACCTTCTTGGGGTGGGTGAAAGCTGTTGTAAACTTAACTGAAATTCGATTGAAAGGTTTCTAGGTGTATTTTGGGGGATAAACGTTCCCCATGCCGTATTATTCCAATATATCAGCGCTCGCGCTGCAGACGCGGAATGGTCGGATCCGATCCCAGTGGCTTGTATGGCAAGCCAAGCTTGTATGGCAATGTGCATGTCAGAAACGCGAAACGATGTCGTCTGCCATCCACTGCCGTCTATTGTTCTGGTGTTAGTTTTATGACTTTGTGTTCGGATGCGTTTTATTTAGTGATAGAAGTGTTCCTGGCCCGTATTAATTACTCTTTTTTTTAAATGCGTGCGTATCTGCAAATAAGTAACGCATCGATAAATTTGAATAACAAAAGGGCTTGTGTTTGTGAAAGCCAACCTGGCTGCAGCTACAGGTGCCGTTTTTATTGTTTGTTTCAAGCCCGAAATTTCGCCAGTGGATTTGACAATTGGACAGGGTTGAGCCGCGGAAGAACGGGGAAGAGCGCGGGCGGCGTGCAAGTTATCGGTACCACAGCATAATCATCGTGCCGGTGCATGGGAAGAATCAACTCAAGCACCGCTCCTTCCTTTCCACTTCTGCGTGACGAATGCAAACGGGTCACGAGCTGTGGCGAGACTGGTGGTGGGTGATGAGTAGGTGGTCAGAGATGAGGGCGTCGTCGCGCGGCTGGACAAAGCGCACTCCAAGGTCGCTGTGCTTGTGTAGGTCGGCACGATGGTCGCCGAGTAGAACGATGGATCGATTTGATCTGTGGACCGGAGGTGTAAATAGCGAACCGGAGGTTTAACCTGCGGACCGGAGGTGTGACCTGTGGGCCCGAGGTGTGACCTGCGGAGCGGAGGTGTGGACTGGCTGTAGCTCTGTCACGGTCCGCTTGGCGGCCTTTTTGCCACGGCTGCTTCGGGGTGGTGTATTTAGGCCGCACGCACACCCAGCTTCCTCAGACTCTTTGTGTGTCGTGTGTTCGTGGCGACGCCACGAGTATGATTCCGTTTTTTCCGGAAGTGTGTTGAGATGCTGCGAGTGCCTCCGCGAGTTTGTGGTCGGTTTGCGTTTGAACAGACCACAAACTACCGTTGCTGCGCAAATACCGTTGCTGCACTGGACAGAGCATTTGGTCAAGTCGACATACATCCACAGGCCTCTGCAAAATGCGGAGCAAACACGAAGTTGACGCTGCTGTAGAAGGAAAACACGGAATTTCTTCAACTCGGAAATCCATAGGATTGTCCCATGCCCTCCCTCCAGGTGGTCTGATTTGGAGCAACACTGGCCTTCATTGACGATTTGCAGAACAACATGCGAAATATGCTTTCTAGCTCAAACTCAAGATTATGAGCCAACCAAATCCGATGAGTTTGAAAATATACGGTATCTGTGTCTTCCAACCTTGAGCGGGTATTTGGATCCACCTCTACACTCAAGTGTCAAGCATGGATCGCAGTCTAAACGTGGTCGTCATGTAAATCAGCAATGACGTGCATGCAAATCTCCAGCGGCCGGTACAAACTTTGGTACAGACATTAATTGTTGAAGACTGACATGGTGACTTTTCAAGGAAGCGGCGCAATGGCAATCCCTAGCATATGCAATGTAATATTACTAAGTGGTGGAAATGGCGATATGATGCCGAATTATGCTCAAGAATGTCGGCAGCATTATATGCAAAAGGGCCATGCCTACTCGAAACGTGGTAATCTCATGGACAATTCGCAGTTTTTGTGGGATTTTCATGGACTATTTCGAAATCATGGACGTTTCTTTGTCCATGAATTTCAAATCAGGTACTGTTGTACACACCTGGACAATAAAGCAATAGGCCAGGAATGATAAATGGATGGACGGCGAAAATCGTCCATGATACACGCCGACGTTTTCACCCTTTGTCGATTAGGTTCGTTTTTTTGACACCAGTTGGCAGCTCCATCGACTTAGAAAATAGATCAAACTCGATTGGTGCGTGGATTTGCAACATCGCCTCTGATTATCAATGCCCTTGTCGCCATGATTTCCGGCAAATCTTACTCAAATTGCCCACGTGTTTCCAAATTGTGCCGGTAGCCTAGTGACTTCATCGACAGTCAGCTCATGATAACCGGCGACGCTTTCCAGCCGTTGTTTATGTAGGCGAACCAGATCGTGGTTCGCGGTCCCGACTAATTTTCATTTTTGGTGCGCGGCAAAGTGTTGGTGTGGTATGCCTGTGACTGGAGTGTTTTGTGTCTGAACCCTGTGGATTAGGAAGCTGAAGCTAGATGCTCTCTAGTTGTGTGATAAACTATCGGTGAGACGCATCAGATACCACATAGGTATGAAGTGCGATCAATGGCGGATCCATCCAGTTTCCGACCGGATGGGATCCGATAAATTTCTCATTCCCCCTCCCCCATTTCGAAGAATGTCTTCGGATTTGAACAGCTGACATTCGGTTGTTCCGTTTTACACGCGCCCTGGAGGGCCTCTGAAAATTACGCGCACTGGAGGGGGCGGATTCCGCACCCCCCCCCTAAGATCTCGGCTCCTGATAAAGCTGGAGGAACAAAATTCGCAGGGTGGATGGGTACGGTAGTGAACTCTATTGTGTGCAAATTTTATGACAGGTCAATATATTCAAGGTCAAATGAGGTCACATGTCAAAGTTTTCTTGTTTTGCGTGGCTTGGCTTGTCATTGTTATGGATCGCTGTGATTGTGTTTAAATGCTCCAAAATGGGCATCAGTGATGTTTTGGACATTACTAATGATGCAATACAGATGCTGGACCCGAAATTTGACCTCAGGTCACCTATATAGCAGCACTTTATCAGGTCAGTTACCTGTTCCAGTTACCGGAACCGGGCCGCCCGCTCGACTGCTCCGTCGGGCAGCTCGGCGCAATCGGCTTCGCGAAGAAAGAAGTGAAGTACATGAATAAAGTATGGAAACGCTTAGGTACACAATGACAAACAGTAGTTTTCAGGTCGTGTATGGAGTAACATGCAAAGCGACATCAATCGCATGACAGTCATTTGCATTTATGACAACATTTATGACAACATTTCAGTTGACCAAGTTTGGTTCCATTAACCTGTCATGGTCTTGACCTGACTTGACCTCGGTGACCTAACATGACCTTGAAACTATATAGCATAACAATATACATAAAACAAATCGCTAGTGTTGCCAAGAACACTTCCCTTTTGCCAATATACGGGAAGCGCATCAGCGCCGATTTTTGTGGTCTGGCGCTATGAAATGTTTTGACTTTAACGGCCCTTAACTCGAAAAATGTTCGCCCGATTTACGTTTTTCTTCCTTTAAAAGACGCGCCGGACATTTCTAAGTAGGTACGCAAAAACTGGCGTATATCGACCGGTACAGTTTGGAGTTATGTACGAAAAACCGGAGAGGTGGGCGGATTTCGCCCCCCCCCCCTCCAGTGCGCGTGTTAAGGCAAATGTTACTCACAGAATGTTTTGAGATTTCAAGAAAATGCCATTTTAGTGCACAAGCTCGGAAGCAGTAGCCTTTTTGGAGGAGCATGGCCACCGACCTCACCCCCATCCTAGATCCGCCAGTGGGTGCAATAAGCGTCACAGAGAAGCCCAGCAGAAACGTTTGCTAATTCAAACAAGGGGACCTTCTGGTACTCCATTGATAACCTTTCGAATCAATTGACTCCAGCTTCTGTCATGCAACCATGGAAGAGGTCGGTGTTGGGCGTGACATTTGGAAGATAAACTTTTGAAGATACAGCTGTGGAAGATACACTTTGACGCTATTCAACTGGGTGGGAAACAGTGGCGGATCCAGGAGTTGGTCAGGTGGGCCATCCAGAAGTTTGCTGCCTCCTAGACTTGAGGGCCCACATCATCAAATTATTGTGACTAGGGGGGGGGAGCGCTCCGAAAATCTCTGGGCTTCATTGCAGGTTGTATCGTCCCACAGGTGGAGCTAGTCTTCGTGGGTTTCGTAGCGTGCAGACAGTTTGCACCGCATTTTTATAAAACAAATCCAAACAGCTTGCAGAAGATTAATTTTGCAGTTAACGTGATGTCAGTGGCGAAGTGAGGAATTGAGTGGGAAGCCATCTAAAGCTTCGGTGCCCGCTGGACTAAAGTTCCTTCTCTCGCTGAGAGAAGGGGCACTAAATCCAAATCTCATCTTATCTCGTCACTCCCATCCAAAGTTTCTCTCACTCTTTCAAATTGTACCCTATCCTCTCCCTATACAACTGATAGCCAAAGACCGGAAGAAGCTCTTTCGACTATTTCGCCTCTTCCCGTCCCGAGTTGGTGTAAGGCCACCGGGCTGACAGAGAGAGCTCCGGCCGATACAAGGAGTTCTTGAGCCAACGAGGAGTTGTCGTGAGGTGATGGAGGGGCTACCTGAACCGACCGAGAAGGTCCCTCACCCGACAGGGACCGGAACCACCGGAGGTCCCTCCTAGCCACCGGAAAAGATCCCGGGCCATTGGCAAGGGCTCCGAGCCGACATGACAAGCACCTCTGTCGACGGAGGGACCCAAGCCGTTATGAAGGGCCTCGCACTGACGGAGGGGAAGCGGGTCGTTGAAAGGGCTATCGACCAGACGGAGAGGGATTCGGCTATAAAAAGGGCTCCTGGGCCAACGAAGAGAACTTCTAGACCGTCGGAAAGGGTCCCTGACCACCTGATTGGACCCAGGGACATTGGAGGGGGCCCGAGCCTCGATTTTTTTTATTTTTTTTTAAAATTAATTAATTAATTTTTTTTTTTTTGGGGTCCGCCACCCAAGATCAGGTGACCAGGAGTGCCCCCTCCCCTTACCCAACGAATGCAAGTACCTTACGTTAACACCACAAAATAAACAGTAAAGTCGCGGCACTCCCAGCTAAGAGATGGAAAACAAATAAACGAGCATAAAAGCACCCAGTGTTAGAGCAATAAAACTAGCAATAAAGAATGCTGAAAGTAGTCATACCCAAAGGAGGCATATGACTGGCCCTATATCCATCCCAAAGAGAAGTTGAGGCCTAGACTATAATGTTAGTAGCTGGTTTGTGACGAGATGGTAGTAGGCACTCCTAATTTGAAATGCATTTGTTTACTTAGGCTCCTCCCACAACTCCATCCAGCTAAGCATAAGCTTGTTGCTGGGTGGAATGTGGGAGGAACTATGGTTGGGTGTTTTTCAGCTTCTATATATGGTTCAGCACGCGCACGCGCACGCGCACGCGCACGCACACGCACACGCACACGCACACGCTCACGCACACGCACACGCACACATACACGCACACGCACATATATATGTGCATTCCCCTGATATTCAACAGACAGACTGAGTGCATGAGTCATTTAGTATTTGTTCAAGAAGTATGTCTTTATGTGATTTTTTAGAACAGTCTTAGAATTTGGTATATCTGTAAGCAGAAAATGTTTTGCTATGATAATATTCCAAAGCTTAGGTCCAAGACATTCAATGGTGAAGAGACGATAATTTTTGTTTGAATAGCAGTGTTGGAAGTGGTCTTGTAACCTAGTGGAATATGGAGTATTCAGAGATACGGTGAAAAGAGGTCTAATAGAATGAGGCAGCTGATTATAAATAAATTTTTGCATAATAAGTAACATCTGAAGTTTTGCTATGTCTTGGACTTTTAAAATTTTGTATTTCTTAAAGATAGGGTTTGCACTCTGAGGGGGAAATACACCCTCAATAATGCGCATCATTCTTTTCTGAAGCAAGGACAATTTGTGTGTCTGATTAGCATAGTTTGTACCCCAGAGAAAACAGCAATAATTTATATATGGGAGAATTAATGCATTATACAATTTTAAGAGGTGATTTTTGCTTAGGAGATATCTTGTTTTTGATATCATTCTTATGTTACGACTTATTATGTTTGAGACACTGCTGATATGGGATGCAAATTTCAAATTTTCATCTATGTATACACCAAGGTACTTCACTGGATTTTGATGCAAAATAGCAATCCCATTAAATTTGATCTCAATATCAATATTCGTTTTGTGATTGTTATGCAACTGGTATACAGTTTTTGTTTCATTTAATGACAAAAGATTTGAATGTAGCCATTGTGAAATTGTTGGCAAGGAATTTTGTATTTTGTTTTGAAGCTCTTTAGGGTCAGTGCTTTTGAAAAAAAATAGCCGTGTCATCAGCATATAGAAATGTCTGACATTCTACATCCAAATTTACAAGATCATTTATGTATATTATAAAGAGTAAGGGGCCTAGAATTGAGCCCTGTGGTACACCCATTTCAATCTTTCTGAAAGCAGAGGTGCTGTTATTGATTGTGGTAGCTTGAGTTCTTCCTGATAGATATGACTAATATTTTAATTGCATTTCCCTTCACTCCATATTTGTCCAATTTTGCACATAATATTTCCCTGTCAACAGTATCAAATGCCTTCCTCAAATCAAGGTAAATTCCGGCAACATATTCATTATTTTCAAACCCTTTGGTGATCAAGTTCTGTATTAAGAGAAGAGGCATATATGTGGACATATTTTTTCTGAAACCAAATTGTTTATCAGAAAGTATGTTGTGTAGTGTGAAATGTTCCAAGAGTTGGTTGTAGATGATCTTTTCTAATATTTTTGACATATATGGAAGAATACTAATTGGTCGGTAGTTACAAAATGTTGCTGGGTCACCTTTTTTGTAGATGGGCTCGACAACAGCTATTTTAAATGGCTTGGGGAAAGTCCCACTATTCAGGCATAGGTTAATGACATGGGTCAAGTGTGGTAATATTGACCTATATGATTGTTTAAATATGCTAGAATTTATTCTATCAATTCCTGACCCAACATTTTTTAAAGAATTAATCACTGTATCTAAATTGTTTTCTGTTACTGTTAATAGTGCCATTGATATATATGGGTACGTATGTATGTATTCTAAAGCATTGGTGTTGTTTTGAGGAATCTGTTCTCTCAGTTTTGGTGCAATTTCTGTGAAATATTTATTGAATCCTTCAGCTATAGCTGCATCATTTTCTAGAGTGATGTCGGTATCTGTGTTCATTTTTTCAGGGATATTATGTTTGGAAGGAGTTTGCCTCAGAATCTGGTGAAGCATATGTCTCTTTTGGATTATTTTGATGTTTGTCAAATTCAGCCTCATAATAAAGTATTTTTGCCTTTCTAATTATTGCAATCAGTGTATTTTTATACTTGTTATATTTTTTCTTGCTTTCAGCAGTTTGATATTTAAGTTTGTGATTAAATAATATTTGCTTTTGATTGATTGAACATCGTATTGCAGGTGAAATCCATGGTTTTATGGAGGCTGTTTTTCTTGATAAGACTTGAGTATATGTAAATTTATCAATCCCACTTTTGTATGCATTAATTAAGCTGCTGCATACTTCTTCAGGATCATTTTCATCAAAAATTCCCTGAAGTTCATTGGTCAGATGATCCCTCAGGCTGCCCATTTTGTGAGTCAAAAGCAGTTTTTGTTCTTTTTGCATTGATTGGTTTTTGAACTGTAAATTCTGATGTTGTAAAAATAGAAAAGTGATCAGAGAAATCAGATTGAATGATGCCAGACTGTTGTATTTTTGATACATCATTACAGAAAATATTATCAATTAATGTGCATGATGAATCATGTACACGAGTTGCCTTTGATATTAGAGGAAGAAAACCATGAGAGCACATAGACAAAATGAGTCTGCAAAATGGTCATTTGGAATTGATAACAGATCAGCATTTAAATCTCCAATGATGTAGGTCGGCATGTTCAGATGGCTTATTGTTGTTAAGCACTCCTAAAATTCTGACAAAAATTGTGCATGATGACCAGGTGCACGATAGATCTGGCATATCAAAATAGTTTGTTTATTACTCAATTCTATTTGGAGAAAAACAACTTCAGCTTCAGCAGCAACAAAATCAAATGGATAGACCTGTTTTGCTTTAAGAGATTTCAAGGAATAGATTGCGGACCCTCCCCCAATTTTGTGTTCCCTGCTTTGGCAGAATAGCTCATAATCTTCATCATCTAAGTTAAATTTATGTTCATTTTCTTTTGATAGCCAGGTTTCAGAAATACATATAAAGCTCCATTTGTGATTCAGTTGGCTTAGGAAGATATTGAGCTCATCAAATTTATTTACTATGGATCTTGCATTCAAATGGAGAATATCTATGCTTCTTTCTAAGTTGAAGTCAGGGCCAATTTCAACTTGTCTACCGATATCTTGAACATCATAGAAATTACAATTCTCTCGAACGCGTTCAAAATGAGAATACGTAAGGGCAAGGTCATCTGAGATTATATTCAAGAATGGGTTAAATATTTTATTTTCCACGGTAGGTAGGTGTTGAACCTAGTTGTAGGGCCTACGTAACAAGGTAGGTAGTTCAACAATAAGCTTGCCTTCCCTCACCTGACTTGGACGACTACATGGCTAGACCGGAGGTGCCTGGCAATTTATGGAGAATATGGATAATATTAATGGAGAATTAATGTTGAAATGATAGCAGCGATTTGCTTTACAAAACCATTCAACTCACTATCCATAAGGCCAAAGTGCATGTACCATAGTCAAGTAATGTAATAGGTGTCTGGAAAAAAAACTTGTTATTAGGAAACCATGTATACCTCATTCCAAAACTGCTCGGAAGTACAACATAGATAGATATATTTTATACACAATTGTCTGTGCATTCAAAAATAATTGTATGCTGCATAAACGAAATTATTCAATTTATTTCCATGAAAATGTAGTACATATCTCCTCTAAGCCTAATAAGTGTCACTGGTTACCAACAAGTACAATGATTACCAAACAGTTTTTTCTCTATTTCATTCATAAATGTCTTACGGCAGGCGTATTACGCAGGACGCGATACTCACGTGCAGTTTTTTCTTTCTTTAATAGGTGCTGGGTGTGCAATAGATGTGGTATGAGTCAGTGCATGTTAACATCTCGATCCAAATATGCTTATTTAGCTACTTACCTAATCTAGGCAAATATGCATTAGATATTTCAGTTGATTTGGTCATTGAAGAATGTGAATAAGTAGGTAGGTAGATACCTAGGCAGGCAGGCCAGGTACCCAGGTAAGTGCCTACTATTGACATGAGCAAGCTGAGGGATTTTTTTGCTAGTGTGAGTTGCAATGTAATGAAAACCTAAGTAGGTTGGCACCCACCCAGGCAGACAGGTATATACCCAGGCAGGACCAGTGGGAATTTAATTATGGTTGCATATATAGGTAGGTAAGTATATATACATCTTGTACTGCCTACCACTCCATTCATCACAAAATGCTAAAAGATGAGTGCAGAGAAAAAATAGGAATTATTTAATTTACATCATTTTCATTTGGGAGATACTTCTAAGTGGGTAGGTATTTACCTAGTTAGCTGGACAAGTTAAATTCAGATGTCTAAACCAGTTGGTGGCATCCTTTATCATGAACCTGACAGGAATATGTGCATGGCATCTAGGGAAACAGCTGGGACCGAGGCAGTAAACCAGTTCAGTCTATCTTGCATGGTAGGTACCAGGCCGAAGCATGGGTGCGAAGGTGGGTGGATACAAGCTAATATTATTGAATAAGCCAAATTAATAATAAGAGTGTCTCTGTCAGTGAGATTCACATGTTCCAACAATATATCACCAGCCAGTCTTGACAGGTATGTGGTGCATTAATATTGCACTGGTGAATGTCACTCACCTCATTCATTTGCTTGCCTATGCATCCTAGGTAGGCTGCTCCATAATTTATCAAGTGCTCAGGAGCTTAGGAGCATGATGCCCCTGGTGTACCAAGTTAAGATGCTTCTTTGAAGCAGGCCATGGTAAGTGGCTCATTCTCCATTCACACACACATTCACTCACCATACTCCCATGTCATACCAATATCGCACTGGCAGTATGAATGGGAGCAGGCCAAGGGCATCTTTGTTTGGTCATTGCATATGAGTCAAAAAGTCATCTATCAAGAATGCTGGTGTTCACATGTTTGTTTATATGTTTCACTCCTTACACCAGAACCACTCTATTTATTAAAATGATCAAGATGATTAGATTATTATGATGATACCAGTGAGTAAGTATTGTCTCATAAAGGTATCTTGTATATAGTCCAGCCATTTTGGCACAGTATGTTCAGTTGAAGTACACACATGCATATCAGTTATACTGTTCTGAGTTTACTTTCAGTCCCCTAGTCCTCCCCCCCTGCCTGCCTTCCCACTCCTGGTTGTCCTGACAACATACTCCCCTAGGTCAGACCTCTATAGAGGGCTCCAGGGCCGTCAGAGGAGCCCAGGAACATATTAAGGGCCCTGGATTGACTGAGGGAGCATCGGGTCATTGAAAAGGCACTCGGCCTGACGGAGATGGCTTTGAAAATGAAGAGGCCACCTGAGCCAACGGCGAGGGCTCCTGAGTAGTGAAGGGGTCCATATCACTCAAAAGGGGCCCAGTCTATCAGGGCCCTTTAGAATGTGTGCACCCTCTTAGGAAAATCATGTGTGCATTCTTGGACCCAGGGCAGTGGCGTACAGATGGGGGGAGGGGGCAAAGAGGACAGTTTCCACCTTGATAGGTTAGTCACGAAGAATCGCGCCGGGATTCGGAAAAATTGCGCCAGGCCCCCTAAAATCCCGCTAGGGCCTCCAGAAATCGCACCTGGGCCCATAAAAATTCATTTGGCCCAAAAACGTCCCGCAGGGGCCCCTGAAAATGACGCTGGTGCCCCAAAATTTCAACAAGGCCCTGAAAATCACATTGGTAACCCAAAAATCGTTCCCACTCGGACTCCAAAAACGGGACCGGGGTCCCTGGAAATATCGCTGGGGCCACCAAAAAATCGCGCCTGGGCCCCTGAAAACTTCAGCAAGGGCCCGGAAAATCCCGCCGGTGTCCCCAAAAATTGCGTTAGCCCCACACGTCTCCTCGGGGATTAGAAAACCCGCACCAGGATCCCACTGAAGTGCAAAGGCCAAAAAAATCGCTTACAAATCCCACCGCACCCTTGCACCCAAAAACCGCGCTGGGGCTCCAAATTTCGCGTCAGAGCCCACACGAATTGGCGTCGAAGCTCCAAGTAAATACGGTGAGACCCAGGAAACTCACGCCGGGGAAATACAAAATACGCGCCAGGGGCCACAAATAAATAAATAGAAAACTTATGGGAGAGGCCAATAAATACCTCGCGTCGGAGCACCAAACATTATCGTCCGGGCCCCAAATAAATACAACCTGGTCCAAAAAGTCACATCGTCACCATATAAAAATCAAACCTTGACCCCGAATTATAGCCAGGGATTCTGAAAAATAGATTTCCGGGCCCGGAAGATCACACTGGAGCCCCCAAAAATTGCGTCAGTCTTCCAAAAATCGCGTGTGGCCACAAAGGAAACCTATTTAGGTTCGAGAAGCCACGATGAGGCACGCAAATATGGCGCCGTGGGCCGGACAAATTACGCCAGGACCTGGGCTTCGAAAAATAATCGGAAGAGAACTCGGAAAATCGCGTCAAGCCCTAGAGAAATCGTGCCAGAACTCCAAATATCGCGCTGGGCTCCAGAAATTTACGTTGATGCTCATAATAAACAGTTATTCCCTAAAAAGGAAAGCAAAACCCATTGCGATTTTGAGTATGTTCATTGCATTCAAGCCCACATGGTCAAGTCGATCATGGGCGCCAAATGACCGTGTAGTCGGCGCGCCCTTAAGCCCAAATAATCAATCAGTCAAGTCGATCAAGCTTGAGGAAGGTATCCCGCGCGAATCTGCTCTCCCCTATGTTTACGTCCCTGCATATGTACGTGCAGCTGGTGATGCATCATTCCGTTACGGAATGAATGGTCCTAATGTATCGAAAATTTCAATTTACAGTTTTGGAGTCATGTGAGAAAGGAATGAGTGAACTAATTCTAATTTAGTGTTGAATAGCTGCACTTGCGCACACAAGATCACACTTCTGCTTCTTTTCCGTCTCAGTGTTCTTTTAAGAGCGCTGCATCCGCCACATTTGTGCCATTTCTTTCCATGTTATCAATGGTTCACCCATATCCATGCTTTCTCACGGCAGGGTTTGTGTCGTCAGACTCTTCTAACCAGCCGCCCCTTCCCCGCCCAACGCTCGTCTGACTAGCTGGTTTGCATTGTGACCCTTCCCCACTCTCGACACTACTTATGCTTTGTACTGATACCACCGCCCTTGTGTCTGGGGACCGAGTTGTGACGTGGCTGTACCAATGCGGAAAGCCAGTGGCCGCAGATCCAGCCGGGTTCCGGCGGTGATTATGCACAAGCGGCGAGGGCGCCGCCCAAGTGGCGTTTAATGCCGACCGCTTGTATGCCAGATAAGATCTATATCAAATATTGATAAAGCGTTCGCCCTCTGCGGACCCCGCACAGGCAGCCTGAGTTGGATCCGCATCGGCCCGTGTCTGCCGCCCTGACCGATGTGTCGGCACAGCTCCCCCAGCCTGGTCCGTGTCGCCGGCCACGTGCACAGTGCAAACATGAGTGTCCACTCGCGCTCCGCGGCGCCACCGGTGGGCGCTGCCGGCGCCGGCTGTGGCGGCCGGTTTATTTTGCTGATTTCATTCATTGGGTGATATTACCGACGAGCGATGCCGGTGCCATTCAGCGGCCAAATCGTCCGGCACAAACAGGCCGGCACGCGAGTGTATGAGGCTCGGCCACCGGCGGGCTGGGCCCCGTCCGCACACTGACAGCGCTGACGGCACTGGCGGCTCGCCGCCGGGGCGACTCAGCTCCTGCTGAGTGGCTGTCATGCTGATGTGGATCGTGGGTCAGGCACGCCGGTCAACAGTTCTTCCGTTGCGCTGTGCCACCAGGCGTCCACTTGAAACGTGCATCTAGCGTTGCCGTCTGTGTGCCCGCGACAACTACCGAATGGTGATACCCGTGGTGGTGGTTGTGGCTTTTACGACCCACTCAGCAGCGGAGGCCATATGGCGTCGCCTGCCTCTCACCCTGGCAGGAATGGGGGGGGGCACCGCGAGGAATCGAACCCCGTACCTTTGACATGCCAGACGCTCAGCTTAACCACTAAACTATCGACTAAGGTGATACCCGTGATGCCTGCCAATAACGGGCTCATTCTTCGGGCGAATACGTCATTTAATACGTACACGTCACACTTATTGCCACCCCACTTTCTCTGGGAGGCCGCCACCGTTCAGGCGCATGGAAATTGGGCATCGACCGCGATTTGGGCCTGGAGCTATTGGTGAAAAGTGTCACCTGTAGCAGGCGCGCACCCGTTATTTTTTTGTTCTAATTGTGTTGTAAATATTTTCATAGGTCTGTAGTGAGGGAATAATCGGAGACATCCACGCGACGATTACCATTGTTCACTATAGGCTCCTGATAAGCAAGCGACAAGCGTCAAACAGCTGGTGGAAGCGATAAGCGAAGATTGACTGTATGGAAAACGACCTAAATGAAATAAAAGCCTGAATGCATAAGCTTATATATCATGTGATTTTCGGTCAAGAAATCCGGGTAAGGCCGTGCAAAGTAGTACCACAGCTTGCAGGATTGGTGCAGGCAGGATTGGTGCAGGCAGGATTGGTGCAGGCTGGATTGGTGCAGGCTGGAAGCGCGTGTAGACGTGTGTAGGTAAATAATTTCGAAGCCGGTAGAGTTGTGACCGACGTCGAATGCTCCCGTTCCTGCAAGGCTCTTGTGCAACGCCGTAGGGCCAACGTTATAACTTGCGGAGTTGGTAGCGTGCAGCTGTATGGATGTTAGAACAGCCGTCCTGAACAGCCTTCAGACACAAGCACTACACCCAAGCACGAGTTCAATTTAATCTGTGTGCTGCCCACCATCTGACTAATCAAGCAGTGTTTCGTAGAGGTGGTGCCAAAAGGGACGTGTCCTTTATACATCGTGTAGGCATCGTTAGTATTGCGCCTCTGCGCCATGGGAAGAATGTATTAAAAACGGTCTGTTCCCTCACCCCGATCCAAAGATCGTGGCGCTGCCTATGCCGATCGGCGTGAGTAGTGATGATTGCCACATGCAATCCAGCCCACTCTAGCTCATTGTTCCAGTTAATACGCGGGGTCGCCGATCTATATGCAGTCATCTATGCCAACGCAACTATCGAAAACAGCACTGTTGAACAATGCTCAATCATAACTAGTTCTTCAAAGTCGGCAGCGCAGAGCACTGACACACGAAACCAACGCACAACACCAAGGCTGAAGTGAAACCAACGCACGACACCAAGGGTGAAGCGGTGAACTTTGTCTTGTGTCGGGGACGACGGACAAACCGTCTTTCAAGCAATGGATTTATGCAAACAGGATTAATTTGAAGTAATTATGCAAAACCGGGCCATTTCCACACCATTCCGAGTGGTGGCGACATCCAAGGCACCACCACCACACATCACGGGTATGGCATCGGTCGCACCAACCACTCATGCGAATACATCACCCACCTGCGGGCAGTAAAGCTCAACATGTCACGGATGCAAACTATCTTGTACGGCTAATGACATGCACGATATATATGGGCGTCGGTAGCTCAGTGATTAAGCTGAACGTCCGACATGCCAGAGGTGCGGGGTTGGACTGCCCACGATTCGCCCTTCCTGCCAGGGTGAGAGGCAGGCGGCGCCGTATGGCCTCAGCCGCTCAGTGCATCCTAAATCCACAATCAGCTAGGTTAATGACAAACCCATTCACGGCACCAAATGCAAAAAATCGAGACACAAAATTCACCACACCACACAGAACCGTAGTGTAGTGTATTTGTTTAAGATGTAGGGAATTTTTTGAATGTGTAGTGAATTGGTTGAATGTGTAGTGAATTGGTGAATTACCGGTAAAATCATTTCAAAGCACTTCTTCCCTAACGACAATCATGTTATCCCACACTTCACGATATGTCACACGTAGCTATCGACCTGATGAATTGAACACGTTTTAAAGCTTGATCTAGAATTTCATAATATCGGTGAATTGCAAGCGCATTTCAAGCTTGATGTAGCGAGTCACCATGGCTATGTTCACTCTTCCGACATCAGGCTAATATCATCAATGCGGTGACAGGCTATCGTAAATGCTGTGTCCGACATGTTTGACAACAAACAAACACTGTCGTCTCACGAGCACGTCTGATTCTCGTATTGTGTGACGTCACCGGCAGTCGATTGCGGAAGCCCAACGTCGCATTTCCACCGGCTGCGGTGGGGCGTCACGTGACGCCGCGGCAGAGCGGCAGAGCCAGCACCACGTCTGTGTCGCTGCGGTGGGGCGTCACGTGACACCGCGGCAGAGGGAGCGGGCATCACGTCTGTGTCGCTGCGGTGGGGCGTCACGTGACACCGCGGCAGAGGGAGCGGGCATCACGTCTGTGTCGCTGCGGTGGGGCGTCACGTGACACCGCGGCAGAGGGAGCGGGCATCACGTCTGTGTCGCTGCGGTGGGGCGTCACGTGACACCGCGGCAGAGGGAGCGGGCATCACGTCTGTGTCGCTGCGGTGGGGCGTCACGTGACACCGCGGCAGAGGAGCGGGCATCACGTCTGTGTCGCTGCGGTGGGGCGTCGGACCGCGGGCATCGTGTCACGTGACACCGCGGCAGAGGGAGCGGGCATCACGTCTGTGTCGCTGCGGTGGGGCGTCACGTGACACCGCGGCAGAGGAGCGGGCATCACGTCTGTGTCGCTGCGGTGGGGCGTCACGTGACACCGCGGCAGAGGGAGCGGGCATCACGTCTGTGTCGCTGCGGTGGGGCGTCACGTGACACCGCGGCAGAGGGAGCGGGCATCACGTCTGTGTCGCTGCGGTGGGGCGTCACGTGACACCGCGGCAGAGGGAGCGGGCATCACGTCTATGTCACAGCGGTGCGATGATTTTCATGTCGCTCATGGGGGCGTCGCAGCCATCTTGGCTCGGTGTCAGTGTCTGGATGGTGATATGTTGGCGTGCTGGGGAGGGACATGTGCGCCGACTTCGGCTGGTGGCTGAAGCGCGTGCTCTGGACGCGCGACGAGGTTTGTAATTCAAACAAAAACACTTGTAAATGTATGACGGCAATGCTTATCTATGTTTAACTTCCAGAAAGGTTTGGAGTTATCCATCAGATAATTAGCGCAGTGGCGGAGTACGTGGGGGGGAGTACGCAGAGTGACCTATCCTGGTCGAAGGGCTTGGTTGGTTGGTTATTTGAGTTTTAGGGCGCATCGACCAGGTTTGGTCATTTAGCGCTCATAAAATGTGGTCGAAGGGCACGAAGGCTCCAATGAAAAAGCGATTGGGTGACGGGAAAAATTCACCCCCGCTTCACGCCCCTCTTGGACTGCACCGATAACCAGGGTTGAACATGCACTTTGGAATCCTGGGTTTGGAGATGATAATTATCGGACTATCAGATTCAGAGAGGATGAGTTCTGTATTTCATATCGAGGACTTATTTTGACAAAGAAAATGGAGGGGCAATACGAGAATCGTAATGGTTTATGGCTTTCGACACAAAAATATCGTAGCCTATTTAAAAAAGCGTCCTTCAAACTGACCATTGAAACGTCTCGTCTCATCGTGTACTACATTTAGCCGCCCACATAATTCCGCTTAAGCTCAGCACTTATGCAAAGTAGACCTTTCCTTTTTCACATTTTGTCAACGGATCCCACCTACGGGATGAAATGAGACAAGACGGGACATTATGGGGAATCTAGAACATGTGCTGTAGCAAACAATGCAAGACTGTGCTGGGTATTAAAAGGTCAGGACAGTGTTAAAATGATGGTTTCTTGTTAGGTGTGAGATGTCAAAATGAGTTCAGCAGGATGTCGAAATCGCCATGGAAATAATGTGGGTTCAAATACTTGCTACGCCCTTCAAACCCAGTTTTTGGACAATTGCGTACATATGGCGGTATCCGTTTTGCGTACGTTGAGAGGTACCTAATTTGCGGATATTGGTATCAACGATAACGGTAGAACTACCTTTGCAATAAACCAGTATTGTATAACATAGCACATCATAGGTAATCCCTTTATCTGGAATTGTGCCACGGGATGTTCAGTATCACAATCCCGGATCCGTTATCGTGAAAATATGTATTATACTCATAAATGGGATACTGTTAGAAGTAAGGCATGGAGACATCACAAATCGCACCAATAACTACGATGTCGATACATTTTAGGGAAGTATGACGATTCAGAGTTCAGTAAGTGGTATATTCCACTCTCTTTCGCGAATAATTTATCACTGGGTCAGGAAGATTAGTGTTCTGGAATTCATTTTTCGTAAAGTGGAGTATAGCAGGCGAAGCTAAAGTCCGTGATGACATCGAAGCAAGTCGGCAAAATGATAGGCGAACGTCCAGGCAAAAGTGCAAGCAAAGGATGATAGTGACAAATGAACATGGTATCTGCTGGCAAGGTTGTCATGGCAAAGGTGCCAGGAAACGAGTATGAAAAACTATGGTAAAGACTGGTAAAAATGCAAACATTACTACAGTTGTGCGCTGTGAAGTACGGGCAAACCTGGGTATCCTGTCCCCTTCCTTCAAAATCTCGTTGTGCCCCAAACAGGGTGTAGCCAGGATTGTGCGTCGAAAATTTCTGCTTTCGCGTGGTGAAAAACTCAATTTCCTGCTTCATCTAGTGTATTTTTGGTGCTAAGGAGTGAGGGGGAACTCTGGGCTTCCTTTGGCTGCGTATCTGCCCATGCGACAAATTTAGTGAGTTAGCATGCCATCATGCTTGAGCACGACAACAGATAAAGACATTTTGCGATTTCGGAGACTAACAGAGAAGCTTCCAGTGTAATATCAGTATCAAAGCAATAGGCAACTTATAGGCCTCCAATAGCAAAACCATGGACGCCGAAAAACATCAGATCTTGAAAAGTAATACATATGTGTGTTATGCTCCATCCACTCCCGCTCGGTCGTCTTGCTACATCAGAAAAGGACGGTAAGCGGATAGCTATTAATTACAGTAGTGACACCAGGTCGCAATGCTAATCAGTGAGTAAGTGTGAGATCCCATTTCCACCTGTCGCTACTCTTCGCCCGCGACCAATCGGCGTCAGAGATTGGCGACGCTACATGACTCAACGGTCGACGTGTCGCAAAAAACCAACAACCAACCAACCCGCTATCCCAGCCCCTTTTTCCCTATTGACTTTGAGAACTTTAGCCCTTTTTTAAACAATGAGATTAAGAATCGCGAGTGGCCAAAGTAAATCCAAGGACGTGATATTGGCCCTTTATGATATATACCCTTTATATAAGTGGTATAGGCTCGGGCCCTCTCCGTCAGCCCAGGGGGCCCTCCCAACTATCTGGGGCCCCCTCCATCTATCTAGAAGTCCTTCACGTTTACCCAGCGAAGGGCCTTCAACATCTTCCTGAGGGCACTCTCTGTTGGCTCGGGGCCCTCTTCCTCGGTCCGGATCCTTTCCGTTAGCACGAGCCCCTTCCGTCGATCCAGGGGCCTAACATGTCGGCCCAGAGGCCCTTACGGGCCCCTGCATCGACGCCTTGAATGGTCCTTGCGAGGCCCCTGGAGGCCCCTCCAACCATTCAGGGGCTGGGATGGGGGTTGCTGCCCCCCCCTTCGCCCCCTGGCTACACCACTGAGCATACCTCCCACGATTTCGGAATCTTAAGCTGCTTTCGCAACGGACGCATAATATTATATTCTGCGTAACGTCATGTAGAATGTTTTCTCGATCTGTTTGCGGCAGATCAATCTTTTTGTTTGCAAGCATGCCACGTTGTCGACAATAACTGCACAGACAATATAAGTTACACAATAAAAAAAATTACAATACTAGAGAATAATTACACCGAATACAAATGGACTCTTCGATTAATTGAGTGAAAATTTTCCTCCTTGTAATTCCTAATTCCATTCATGATTGTCCATTCCTACCAGTGCTCAACCCAACTTTGAGATACTGCATTCTATAACGAATCCACCATACTCTGCAGTCTGCCCAGCCAGCCGGAAAAGTATGTCGCATTTGACGAGATCATGAGCACTATATGACCCACGCAGTCTATGCGCCCCTAAGGCCAAATAACCACCAATAATTCGACGAGAGCTCGTCGTTGCGCGGCCAGGGCCACTGCACTGGTGCGACGGTTGATGGGCATTCTGCTGTAGAGCTTCATGCTGGGATGTTGGCTTAAGCACAGTACTATGCATGGATGGTCTATTTCCAGTGTTTATTTCGCCCTGCCTAGGTATGTCCGATTTCCTTTTGTTCACAGGTAGCTCACCACAATGAAGGCATTCACGATTGACATAGACCCAGTAATGCCATCGATAAATATGTTTGCTTCCCACACAGTCTGGTGAAGTTCCCATTCAGAACTATCACGCCATTTGTGTCTAATTTCCACCAAGTACAGGACAAGATTATATGCGTTCGACCTAGTGTGACGTAATACATACTCTGCGTTGTCCGGCTCGCTGCGAACACCAAAACACAATAGTTATGGAATGACGTCATCTGTGACGTAGGCAGCATATAATTTGTGTTGTCCCTGCGAGAACACCCTTCATCATGAACTATGTTCTGTTGCTTGAACCGAATCGACTTGAGAAGTGATTCGTCGCCCCTCCCCATATTTCGAATGTTCCAACGTCGTCGTCCCCTGGGTCCGTCAGGATCATCACTCGTCTCCTTCCCGAACGGTTTGTTGATCTACACGTGATCTCGCCTGTGTGTACCGCTTTCGGCTCGCCTGCTGCGTGGCTGTATGCCTTTGCAGGCGACTGTGGCCGCACCGGCCGACAGTCGCCGCTCCCACACGGTCGCTACTCGCGAGCCGCGACACTTCTGGTACCTGCGCACTACGGCTCGTTACGGGCGGCGACGCTGGCCAGGATCCGACCGGCGGCGGCACCGCACTGGCTGCAGGCGCCCGCCAGTTTGGCCTCGGCCAGTCAACTATGGATTTGCTCGTGAAGGCCGACCAGCCGGTCGATAAAGTGCGCCGCTCTCGCCGCTCAGGCAGAGCGGGCTGGCCGCGCGCCGGCGCTCGCGCTGCCCGCAGCGGCAAGAGCGGCACCGGCCGCTGCCCGGCGCGTAGTCAGTCACGTGTGCGCGCGCGCTCGTACGCGGCCAGACCGCCGCCGCCGCCGCCGCCGCCGCCGCCGCGTGTAGTCAGATGCGCTGGTGTCAATAACCTACGGGTGGGGCGGCCCGGCGTGCGTCAGAAGGCGGCGTGTCGGGCCGCCTTCGGGCGTCGCATCGCCGGCCCACCACCGCCGGCATTACCATAACAAACGGCACGCGCCGAGTCGGCGTCGGGGCGGCGGTAGTAGCCGACGCGACGGCGTGTGTGCCGACGCGGCCCTGCGTGTCTGCAGCACGTCCGCGCCGTCAGAGCGAGTTGCCCATGTTCGCACTGAACGTCTGTGTGGCGTAGGACCGCCGGCGGCGGGATGTGAGGTGGCGGCACAGTGGACGGGTAGGGTGGGGCGGGATGGGATGTGTGGTTCGTGACCATCCGTCAAGACTCACCCGGCGCCTGTGATGCTGCAGGCTCCCCGACCCACGCTGACACCAAAGTCCGCCGCGACACCAGAGCCATGTGCTCCCTGAGCCCCGATAGGAAATACCGCCTGCCGACTCGGCAGCCTGCTGCACGCAACACTCATCCCTACCCCTCCCCCGTCCTCGTCGATCCCGTACGGACCCATCCAGTGCGTCGAGCGTGAAGTACGTCATTATTGAAATATGGGTGATATTGTATTTTCATTCAGTTCATTTATGTTTGTTTCGTTCTTTCACACTTCATCCACATTATTTACCTATCCACATTTTTTTTGTTTGTGATTTGGGAAGGTTTGCTACGAGTGGCACATTCTCGACGACGCCGATAAGTATGGCTACAGCCAATACCCGCCAGCGTATCGAGTGGGATGTCCTTGGCGCAAGGACGACGGGAGAACACAACCTGCTTTTCTGGCTCATACCCAGGTAACAACCAAGCAAATGTTCTCCAGAGTTGCGTGCTGACGGCGATGTCTGGCTTGTCTGTGCTCAGTCTGTTGACTTGGTACGTCGGCCCAGCGAGCCTCCTGATCTTCATAAAACCTACCCCTGCAACAGTCGTATAAATCTGTAAAAATGACCATGCGAGTCGTTGCGGAAAGCTGTACTGAGCATTGTTCAATTAAGACGATTATAAAAAGTGACCAAATGCTCATATTAAGTAAAATAGAATCACAAATGTGTATGATATATTCACACAGGAAAGGTGCATAGGGAAGCGACGAACATTCTTACGCTGATAGGGTCGCATCTCATGCACTTGTTGCAATGTCTATTGTTATGTTGGTATTTAAATATTGCCGATACTTGGACTTAGGTGATAATTAAAACCCTTTCGTCAATATTGGTAGACGTCCTGACACATAAAGCATATGCTACGAATCCTGTGCGTAAAATGTATCAGCGTATATGCTCTGTATCCAAAGAAGGGTGATGCCTGAAATATATCAGACCAATGTGTGATTCTATTCTATTTAATATGAACATTTGGTTGCTTTTTATAATCGCCTTTAAACTAACCACATGTTTAACTCTCCTTAGTGTTACTCGTCTTTTCCTTCGACCAAAAATAGCAAGGCAAGTGCCAACTTGAGAAAAAACACCCCAGTTATTGAACTGCCATATACTTAACGTCAAACAAGAATGCATTTCAAAATCGCCTTCTTTAGTTGCATACTCCCGTGCAATCCTACACCTAGCACTCAACTCTCAAGCATTCAACTCTCAACTCTCACTCAAGCTATTCGCAAACTCTGGTGTGCCGGGGAGCCTCGCTGCCCCGGCTGTTCCAACAGCAGCCACAGGACACTCGGCCAATTCTATCCTTCTCCACCATGTTTGCTGGACGTTTGCTTAATGTTTCCCTTCCTATTCATTGCAGCTACATTACCAGTTGTGTGCCGCCTCTTGATCAAAGGAGGCTGCGTGGTCACTGCAGTTGATACGCCCCAACACCCACAGAAGCAACCAAGTAACACCCTGATCGTAAATGGAATGCTCTAGGATTTTTCCATGTCACTTTTTTGAAGAGTGGAGCTTTTCAGAAATATATTCTGAAGTGTGGCTTTAACGCTGAAAAGCCGTGTCATCTTTGGGGCGCTCATAGGCTGAACTCTTGTGAAGCTGCAGGCACTTGATAAGAAAAGTTTGCGATGCTGAAGCACCCATAACTAGGTGGGAAGCCTTGCCCACGGTTGTGATTACTGATCATATGTTAGATGAGCTATTTCATCCTTTAGACTTGTCCGATGTCTGGATGTTTTCGCGGCACCAGTTAATCAGGGCACAATACAATTGCGTTGATAGCCAACTCGGTCGCCAGCTCAGTTTTCATGAAGGGTGCTTTCGGAGTACGCAAGTCATTACAGCTAAATGCGGTCTATAATTTGGTCTCATTTTGACCATAGGTAGTCAGGGGACGTGCGCACATCACGTGCAATATAATTTGTTGCGATGAAGGGAGCGAAAACCGTGATTTCGTTTCACACAATAGAGGGAACGATATTTTTCAGCTCCCGAGGGTAATTATTTTATTATATCACTGTTATCGCCTTGATGCTAAATACTACTGCCACAGACACCCCTTCCAATACTTTCATTTTTAAACCGAGTCCTGGCTGAATTCATGGCATAAGGGTGAAATACTTTGCAACAGTTATGCTGTTTGTTGATGTATTTAGCAGTCGCATATATAGGGCATTAGGACAAAATAATACTGAGTTTGACCTGGATGGACAAGTAGCACTTCATTATTTAGATAATCAATGGTCGAATTTTGCGCAAGATGCAGCTAATAGTACTGATCAATCTGCAATACTCAGATAGCATCAATGAAGGTCGAGGGAACGTTTATTGAGCTGGGAAAATCGCAATATGCCAGTTTGCAAAGGATGGCAACTTTGAGTAGATGCAGTCGGTGGTGTATGAAGTCAGAGGTGTGTCGGCGTGATTTCAGCTGCTGCGGTCTGGTGCTACCGTATGATGCGGATCAGTCCGGTGCAGTGCGGTGTGGTGCGGTGCGGTGCGGTGCGGTGCGGTGCGGTGCGGTGCGGTGCGGTGCGGTGCGGTGCGGTGCGGTGCGGTGCGGTGCGGTGCGGTGCGGTGCGGTGCGGTGCGGTGCGGTGCGGTGCGGTGCGGTGCGGCGCGGTGCGGTGCGGTGCGGTGCGGTGCGGTGCGGTGCGGCGCGGTGCGGTGCGGTGCGGTGCGGTGCGGTGCGGTACGGTGTAACTGCATGCATTACTTTGAAAGAAACAAAGAATATGCAGAGGGGCATGGCATGACAAGCTATGCACGCCATCGTTTCCATAAATATTAAATTCGGTTTCTTGAAAATATGGCAAAGCAAGGGACGAAAATAACCAACCACATGTTAGAACATTGTTGATTAACCGATCAGTTGAGCTGTTATGTAGGAAATGTACAGTTAGCAAAACACGACAATGTTTCGCTCGGCATCCGCGCGATCTTATCTTTATAGTTAAATCAGTTAAATAAATCCCACCTTACCAGGGGACTATTTTGGTCTTGCGTTTAGCCTTAAATTAAATCAATGAGTTTTGCTACGTCTTAACTAATTTTTAACTTTAAACAGATAATAAATCAAACCTTTGTAATTCAAATTCAAGGCAAATTATACTGAACTGACAGCAGTATTGCCATGCTGCTTGGTTGTTGACGTAAAGTGGTGTCCGTTTATTCCCAAAAGTTTTTGGTTGGGCCACTTTCAACTCACGCGCGCCCGTAGCATCCGTCCTTCTTTGGATGATCGTGGTACGTCGACATTACTGCGGAAGTTCGTCGTGGACACTAAACATTTGTTGCAATGATGTGCACCATTTTAAACACATTGGTGTGGGTTTAGCATTTCTCTTTGCTAACCAGCTTAGCTCTAAAACTGGCCATTTGTCATGTAGAGACACACATTTGGGAGCTACTTATGTTTCAAGTGTGTAGAAACATCTTCAAATATTGGGAAGAAACCATTTGTATTTGTACTTGCGAGGCTTCAAGGGTTAATTGTTGCCGTTCCGGAAAAAAAATACAGAACAGTGAAGGTCGCCATGCTCCCCGACATTTGGATATTAAGCAGACGGCATGTTTGCCGCCATGTGGCTGGTGCGAATCCTGTCAGAACCTGAACGGAAGTTACATGGATCGAAGGTCAGCGTGGTGAAGTTGCGTTCAACATCCGGGGTGCGGGGGGGGTGGGCTGGCCCGAGTTACGTACATATACGTTACCGGTCAAATTGACATGGCCTCTTAACCGAACCATGGGATGTATTCAGTGCATCCGTCGCTGGAGGTACCAGTGTCTATAATTCAAGTTGGCACGACGTCATGCCGTCGTCACATATGCTGTCGCACGATGGCATGCCGTCGTCACATATACTGTCGCACGATGTCATGCCGTTGTTACATGTACTGTCGCACGATGTCATGCCGTCGTCACCTATACTGTCGCACGATGTCGTGTCGTCGTCACCTATACTGTCGCACAATGTCATGCCGTCGTCACATGTACTGTCGCACGATGTCATGCCGTTGTCACATGTACTGTCGCACGACGTCATGCCGTCGTTACATATGCTGTCGCTCGATGTCAGCTGTCGTCACCTATACTGTCGCACGATGCCATGTCGTCGTCACATATACTGTCGCACGATGTCGTGTCATCGTCACCTATACTGTCGCACGATGCCATGCCGTTGTCACATGTACTGTCGCACGATGTCGTGTCGTCGTCACATATGCTGTCGCACGATGTCGTGCCGTCGTCACATGTACTGTCGCACGATGTCATGCCGTCGTCACATATACTGTCGCACGATGTCGTGCCATCGTCACATATGCTGTCGCACGATGTCATGCCGTCGTCACATATACTGTCGCACGATGCCATGCCGTCGCCACATATACTGTCGCACGATGCCATGCCGTCGTCACATATGCTGTCGCACGATGTCATGCCGTCGTCACATATACTGTCGCACAACGGCATGCCGTCGTCACATATGCTGTCGCACGATGTCGTGCCGTCGTCACATGTACTGTCGCACGATGTCATGCCGTCCTCACACATGCTGTCGCACGATGTCGTGCCGTCGTCACATATGATGTCGCACGATGTCATGCCGTCGTCACATGTACTTTCGCACGACGTCATATGCTGTCATTACTTTGAAAATGTCCACTGGAACTACCACGGCGTGTACCATCTTTCAGTGATTATGTGGAAATACTGTGCGAGAGAGGGTAAAAGCTGAAATATTGCAAAGTCGGAGTCAAGTTGCCGTGGGATATTTGTTTGTCGGCTGCAGCAGTACACTTCCCTGCACGGCGGAGGAGCACTCTGAGCTGTACACGTTCTAGCGGGCAGATTTACACCGCATATTGTGGGGAAGGGGCTAAATGGCCCCCACAGGCCAGTGATCAAATAAATAGTTCCATATGTCGATAATGAAGATCCATCGGGAGCATCCCAGTGTCCTTTAGCCATTTCCCTTTTTCGCCAGCGAGTAAATGTTTCGGAAACCGTTCATAGCGTGTAATGCTGATGACATCAGGTAGTCATCGGAAGCTTTGCAACAGGACGTTCGAAAACTAAATCAGACGTCGAGTCGAAAATCCGAATAACCGTCGTTAGGAGACTTCATTGATTTCTGGACGTGGGAGTCGGCTCGGCGTATGAACAGTTGTTGGCGGCGGTGTTTTTGCGAGCTTGAGCTGGCGTTCGTCACCGGCCCACCACATAGCAGTGTCGGGGCGAGCCGACACTGTGCAGTGTGCACCGGTCGCCGGTCGATGACTTTGTGCACGCACGTGTCGACAGCGAGTAGAGGTCTAAGACGGATGGGTTTTCACCCGCGCACACCACCCACCCGCTACTCACGGATAGCCCATGGGTACGGTTATATAATTTAGGAGGAAAAAACGTGTGACGGATGGGTGCGGGTCGGCAGTTAACGAACGCCACGGAGGTATCGCCGGTAAGCATCACTGACTTCATTAATCTTCAACAATATTAAGCTTTACGGAAGTTCTGAATTTAGGCATTATCATCGTTCTTCAGAATAGCTACAAAAAAGAGAATCTAAGTATGGTGTTGAATTATAAAGACTTAGCAGCATGAATGTTCAGTGAGAATGAAGGTCGTGAGCGAATGTGCACTACATGCAATGCCTTGTACATATTCGGTACCTCTGACATCTTTTCACGCAAAGGTACGCTGCAAAGGCATGTTCTACACCCTTGCCCACAACACGCTTTTGGTAGCATGCCTTTAACATGCTATAAATATCAAATGAGGTCGGGCACCCATGTTAAATCAGCTGAAGGTTGAACAGCAGATTCAAGTGAGCCTAAAGATAAAAGTGAACTTTCTTTTGCAGTGTTGACAGTGCTGAGTGAAATTTTGTTCACACAAAATCAGATAATATGTGCACCTGATGTACATTTTATCAGCTATTCGATATCCTTTGTGAAACGAGAACAGAAACCTCCCAGAAAGAACAGACCCCCCCCCAATCCCATCAATACAACTAGTTTCCCTAGATGCACTCATGTAGACCACGAGGTACATGTGCATTTTCTCAGAGAAATACAAGTAATCCCTTGGATGCAGGTCACACCGGTCAAAGAATAGGGTCCACCCGACGACTAACAGCATACCACGTCCAGCGCCTAGCTAACAGACACAACAGTTCACTACAATAGTCCTAGAGCTCCACTCGTCTGACGTGCCAAGCCTGGGGAAGATGCTTGACACCAAAATATTGACAAATGGGCTGCAAAGCTAGTTCCAGGCAGTCGCATCTACCATGGTCATTTTAATGTATTTGTTGGTTGACGCCCAAGTCATTACATACATTGGAATATGGTGTTGTTATTCAGCGAGAGGGTTTGGCTGACTTAGGCTGGCGATGGCATGATAGTTTGTTGCCTCCATGTGGCTTACAGGAAAACCAATGCCTGCTTTAAATCTCATGCAAGTGAATACTTCATGTGGAGAGAGGGGTGCGATGTAGCATGCAAGATGGATAAGTACAGCAATAAATGCAATTGCAAAGTTGCACGCGCATGATGCTGATGCATGCAGGATACATGCATGTATCCTGCAGGATGAATATGCATAATGCAGGCATCTGTGTGATGCACATAACCACTGGCTGCATTAAAAGTTGCATTTACTCGTGAATACAATCCATTTCGAGCATCACGTGAAACAAATAGGGGTGCAATGCCTTCAGTGACGAATACACGGTACACGGGTGTGTACGGGGTCAACATTGTGGAATTTGTCGGGTAGCCGGTCGGTATGTACAAACCCAAACCTACGGCCAATGGGTGTGTATGGGCTGCCAAATGCCACCCGTTACGACCTGTAATGACGAGTGGTCACATGTCGGGCAGCGCCGCGTCTGGCGCCGCGTCTGGCGTGTGACGCGCCGGCTGACATCCACTCACCCGGCACCACTCCGTTCGCAGTCTGCGGGTCGATCGACATTCGCAACAGCATCTCCATGGATACGTCTCTCTCCGACTGTGACGTCATCGAGGGCTACCTCCACCTCATCCTGATCAGCCAGAATCGGACGCAAGCCACCTTCAAGAATATCAGCTTCCCGCGACTGAAACAGGTCACGCATTACGTGATTTTCTACAGGTGAGCGATGTGCTGGCCGTTGACGGTCCATCTGGTGCCATTACGTGATTTTCTACAGGTGAGCGATGTGCTGGCCGTTGACGGTCCATCTGGTGCCATTGATATGCAGTCACTGACGTCCATCTTTGATCACAGACTTACCGTCACTAAACTCCATCTTGTGCCACTCATATGCAGTCACTGACGTCCATCTTTGATCACAGATTTACCGTCACTAAACTCCATTTGGTGCCACTGATATGCAGTCACTGACGTCCATCTTTGATCGTAAACTTACCGTCACTAAACTCCATCTGGTGTCACTGACCTGCAGTCACTGACGTCTATCAGGGGTTGCCGATATGTAGTAGTCATCACATCCATCTGGTGTCACTGACCTGCAGTCACTGACGCAGTGATAAATTATTCGCGAAATAGGATGGAATATGCCACTTACTGAACACTGAATCGACATCCTCCCCAATGGAGTATCGACGTCGTGTTTCTTGGTGCATGTTTGTGAATCATTCATTCCACGTTTCTAACTGTATTCCTTTTACAAGTAGCATGCTTATGCTCACTATAACGGATCCGGGATCGTGATAGCGAACATTCCGTAGCGCAATTCCAGGTGAAGGTATTACCTATGATGTACTATGTTATACAATACGAGTTTATAGCATGTGTGTTTGTATCGTTATCGTTGATATCAGTGTCACCAAATTAGGTACCTCTCAAAACACGCAAAGCAGGAACAGTAATATGTACGCATTTTCCTGAAAACTGGGTGTGCAGGACTTAACAAATTTTGTAGTATCATTATTTCCATGACGATTTCGACATCCTGCTGTACTCGTTTCGACATCTCACACCTAACAGGAAATCATTATCTTAACACTGTACTGACATCTATCAGGGGTCGCCGATATGTAGTCATCCCGTCCATCTGGTGTCACTGACCTGCAGTCACTGGCGTTTATCGGAGGGTCACTAACTCGTAGTGGCTGACGTCCATCTGGTATTGTTGACGTGCAGTCGTATCAGATGTCAGCCGTGACTGGTATGACATCGCCTGCAGTTGTACGCTAGCCATGCTTACATCTGTACATACATCAGAAGTGCAGCTGTTGGCTGTAAAGAACACAGATGGAGGTTCTTGTCGATGAAAATTGGAGATCTTGTCAGGTTCACATTCGAGTATCAGGTGCACGCTACTGTGCAAAAAGAAACAACAAACCGTTGGCGCTTCTGATTACGAGTGGCGGCAAAGCACAAGCGAATCTACTGCCATTTATGCCAGAGAAGAACTCATCTGAGCGACCCGATTGGGTCCGGCCGCAGCCGATGGGCACATTTCTGAGACCGTAGTAACTTGTATTTTGCTACATTGTTTTAAGTCCTAATTACCTCACTCAGGATTCATCTCGATGTCCTAGAGCTCTCCCAGCAGCAGATGAAGTTATCGCCTCAAAGTCCCTTCTAGTAGGCTGATTTGCCATTGACCCGGAAGTAGTGCGTGCTGTCAGCGCGTCGTGTTCTGTTTGTAGTTGAGCTAGAGTGATAAAATAAAAATTATCGCTTTGCTCATCGTCTGCTTTATCGTCTGATATATAGTTATAAAACTATCAGCACTGAGTGGGTGGGGGAAGCTGCTTCCCCTATCAGGAAACATACTCTCTCCTGAAATAAGCAAGTGAAGCCCTTGTGACTTTGGGACTATTTATCTACATCAATTTTGAATAATTTGGTAAACAAAATTTGAAAATCGAGCGATAACTTTGCCATCTAGTGGCCACACATTTTAAGCAGTCACTTACGCATGATTCACGGAGAAAATTCCGAATATTGCGCGACCTGACATGACTTTGGGTGACTTGTGACCAAAATCTGGAAAGATTATAATAACAGAACGTATATAGCCCCTTCCTGACTGAAATGTGAGTTTTTTTTCGGGGAGGCGAAAACATTTTCTATTTGTTGTACATTAACCTAGTTTTTCCTACACCTTCAGAGATCACGGATCAAGGTTATCTTCTCAGGTCACGCAAATAACATATGTGTGCATATGTGTGCCAAGTTTCGTCAAACTTCATTGAAATATTTGGAAGTTGCATAAGGGGGGGGCTGGAGCAGACCCTCCAGTTCTGAGATGACCAAAACGCTCAGTGCATATGGGTTAACAAATTTGCGCCTGTACAGTTGACTGCAAAAGTATCGCAATCGCTCGCAAGGAGCCACAAATAGTCGGCTCCGTCAGTTGTATTGCATATTGCACAAATGTTAACACAACCGCACAACTCGACAGGGTGCTCTTGATCGCCCAGGTGTCAGGATACGGTGCATGATCAGCACATGGTGTCGCCAAACGTATATTCTGCATGAATGTATCACCTAGTTTTGTGAGCATCGGGCACTTCGTGTGCTATTGGGCACAGGACGTTTTCTTCAAGTACCAACGCTTAATGCAATACTTTTGATTGGACATCCTGACAACCCGGCGAAAATAATACATTGAACCGAAATGTGTACATACCATCGAAACATTAAAAAATTCAACCGTTGGCTCATCGCTTACTGGCAAAGCGTGTGCGTCTTCCCGTCCCTCCTCGACGGCTTCACACTCTGTCGCTGCTCCTCGTACCTTCCGCTTTCGTGAATACAGCAAAATGTGGGCCTTTGTCGGCTCCCAAAGTTATGAGGCCAGTTCCCAGGTAAGACCCGTGACGTTCACGTTTGGAAGCGGAGTGTTGTGAGCTTGGAACGGGCTTTGCGTGCGTGTTCGTAACACACCGTATCGTTATCTAGGCAGGCAGGCACCAGGATGGTGTCTATATCGATGTATTTATTTATTTATTTATTTCACGATACATGCCCTCCACGTACTGTGGCTGTTATGGACAGTCTGGGTATAACTCGCAGATATTTACAAAGAAAGGAAAGATTTGTGGTCAATAATGGGAGCAGATGCGCAACAAGCATTCATACACCAACATAATACAATACCCATAGCACTATCTGCACTGCACACACCGTGCTTGCAACACGAGCTATAAACGAGTAGTTTATAGAAGTGATAGGAGAGCGATGGCCTTAAAAGTGAGTTCATAGGATACACACATCCATTGTGTAAGTTTGTTTTGTGTGACTAGTGTTGTTCGCGGAGATACTAGTGCATGTTTCTTGAAGTTAGACAGCCTTGATGTTTGTGTTTCAGTAGGAAGTTTGTTATAGTGGAAGACAGACGAGTAGAAAAATCTCCTGCGGCCCGCCTCTCTGTGTATGGCTGGCAGGTGCAGGTGGTCGTCTGCACGCGTATGACGGTTTCGCAGGGTAGAGTTTGCAGTGATTTGACCGGCAATGTGCGTTGGCTCACCCGTCAGAATGATCTTGTGAGGAAAGTAAGGCTGTAAAATAGATGCAGATCAGCTGCGGTGAGTAGACCCAACTCGTTACGGCCATCAGAAATATGGTCAAATTTCCGTAGACATGACACGACTCTAGTGGCGAAGTTAATGATCTTGTTTAGTCTGTGGATATTTGCTGCCAGCCCGTTCCCGTAAACAGATATGCAGTAGCGGATATTGGATATAACCAGGCTGTTGACTATAGTGAAGAGGGTACTGGTGCGCAGATGGTGACGCAGATGGCTCAGGGCCAGAAGGAATCCAGTGCACTTGCGGACCACAACAGCTACATGGGAATCCCACGACATGTGGCGATCAAATGTCACCCCAAGGTTCCTACACGAATGGCTCTCATTTATCACGGCGTCCCTAAAGCACACTCGCATCGAGGTAATAGTGCGAAGATTTTGACGCGATCCGAACGTGAGAAGCTGAGTATTGGTCGGACTTACCTTCAAACCGTTATCCAGAAAGTAGTCTTAGAGTTGGTTCAGACATGTCTCCATCTGACTTATCATATTTGGAAGATCAGATTTTCGACCGGAGATGAGGACCTGGGTGTCGTCTGCGAACTGAGTGACGTGTGCTACCGGGACGTGCACACTGAGGTCGTTCGAAAAGATGCAAAAGATGAGTGGACCCAGTGATGAGCCTTGAAAAACACCTATGTTGTTTGGGAGAAAGGAGGAGAGATGCCTGTTTCCGCATTGATCTGTGATGCTAACAGCCTGCGTGTGACCTCCCAGATATGCCCTAAACCAGTCAGTATCGATTCCATGGAGTTCTAGTTTAGTGAGCAGTTTGGTGTGATCTATGACGTCGAAGCATTTACTGAGGTCCAGAATGCAAAGGAGAGCTACTTCCGAACGGTCCATGTACAGTGCATTCACAGTAACTAAATAGTTCCTGCCCATTCTGGGACTGGCGATAATAAGATGATGGTAAGCGTGGGAGAAACACAAAGGGGATTCAGGTTAGGAAACGGTATAATTAAAGGTTGTGAGATGTGGGATAGGACACAGGACGGGAAGAAAGCCGAGGTACGAGGTACATTGGGCTGTTCGGCAAACGTTGTGCCAGAGCGAAGCGCTCACAAACAATCATCTTGAGCTCATTGCATGACACAACACACAGATGAGATCTCAAGCTGACGAACATCGATCATGTCGGCCGTTTACATTGTCAATCTCGGTTATTCGCTTTTAACACGATTCATTTTCCACCCGATTAAGTCCAATTTTGAGTGTTACTCCAATTAAAAGCGTTTGTCGTATCGTTGGCGTCGCTTATCTCCACGTGTTAAACAACAAGCACACGCAAAAAAAAAAAAAGCTTTTTTTTTTTTTTCCCCCTTTTTCCACCTCCTCCTTATTTTTTTTTAATAATGGGGGGGTGTTTTTTTTTTTTTTTTTTTTTTTTTTTTAACCATTTCCGGGGGTTGGGGGGCCCCCCCCCCCCCCCCACCCCCCCCCCCAACCGGGGGAAGGGGGCCGAAAAACCCCCCAAATTTAAAACCCCTTTTCCCCTTCTATTTGTGAAAATTTTGAGGTCAGGTCATCCAGGGTCAACGAGTTGGTCAAGGTCAAGTTAGGTCACCTCCATAAAAGTGAAGCCAGTCATCACGCTTTAACGGATAAAGATATTTTAATGAAACTTTCAGCGTTTGCTTATCTTGAGGGATGGAACAAAACGCACCGGAGGAATTTTTGATTTTTTGTTTGTTTTTGATGACTTATTAGTTTTGCATATTCGCCCATAGGGACTAAAATCGAAGATTCTGACTAAAGTAAGCATTTTTATGAGAGCAAGTTAACTTCAAACAACGTTTTGCTGTCTGCTCTAACCATTAGAAAAAGAAAAGTTAAAGATAATTGAAAACTCAAAATTTTGAAATTTCCAGAAATTAACATTTTGATTTTGTGGTGGACAGGAATGCTAGGGCCATGGTCGATTTCGCGTTCCTTTTCGGATTCCAAATAATTTTTGTTTGTCAACTCTCCCTCCAAAATGAACTCCCCAGAGCCAAAGACATGTCAGTCGTTAAAACAGAGATCCCTAGTGACGTCACTTTTTGTGGGGATAAAATTTTTGGTGTGGTTTCTGGCCCCACTGGTCGAGCGCTTTCCGATGACACCTCTTCTGTTTTCGTGCGACGCTTAGTTTGGATATTAGAGAGGGGTTATCACCCCCCCCCGAGACAGGGTGTGAGGATCTGACTGGAAAGACATGTGTGTCGATGCATGTGTGTATGAGCATGTGTGTCGATGTAGTACACTTTGGGAGTTTTGGCCCTCGCAATGTTGGCTTTCCCCGCCCCGAATAATTATAATTTAACATGCTACGTTTTGAGAGTCCCTCCCCAATCGATTTCGACCATCCAATTTCCGGATTATTTTCAGAAATTAACGCCCCTGCTCTACATACGACTGTCATGGTGTCTGTGGTATGTGCAAATCCGAAGACAGGAGGCGCACTCCGAGCGTCCAGTTTGTTCAACTGCGATATTATTTACGCGGCACATCCGCGAAATAGTGGAAGTTTTCGAGGGACCGAAACACATCCGAACCATTACACAATCCAAAACCGATTGTTCCGCGACAGGTGAAGCTATGATAATGCTCCAACCTCATGTCGGGCACAAAGTTTTGGCGTACAGTGATATGGCAGGATGGATATGGTGCTGGTTTTGATGGAACATCAGCAATGTGAGCGTGAGTTTTAAACTTGAAGGTACATTGTGCTTGACATCTGCTGTTAGTATTCTGGTGAGGATATTGGAATAGGAAAAGGCAACTTATCGGGACTGTCCCAATTCCCAATGCCAAGGGCGGTTCAAGGGGGCACAGGAGGCATGTGCTCCCTTCCCTATGGAAAGGTAGTGCCCCTCTGACTGGAAAAGGGCAACCCTACAAAGACGCTCTAGTGCACCCCGCTTGACTTTCCTTTTCCAACCGAAAATGCCCCTCTGAGTTGGAAAGGCGCCCCTCCAGGGCACTCAAGTTCACACCCTTGAACATTTCTCACTCAGTGGCGCCCCTCTAGACGCGTACCCCTTCCCGATCAAAATTTATGTACATATCCCTGTCTTATATGATGCAGAAATTTCGTGGATCAAATGTTGAAAACATCTCGTAGGGCCTTGATTGAGAAACAGCCGTTGGACGAAAGGCAGCGACGTTTTCAGGCAGCGGAACAGCGGGTGGGAATTTCGCAAGAACTTATAGTTCATGGCGATGCATGCAAGACAAAGACTCCAGCATGTGTTTTGCTCTTCACCCTGTGTCGTGCCTCGCAGCCGTGATCTTGTTTGCGGTCTTGGCGGTCGTCGTGTAAAGCGATGGTCGTGTTCCTCGTGAGGTCGTCGTGACCGTCGTCCCAGTGAGGTCGTGGCAAGCCCCCGGGCCCGCCGCCACGTCTGGCGCCAGCTGGCCACCCAGATGGCGAACGGCATGTCGCAGACGTGTGCGTGCACGGCTGCCTCTGTAGTGATGTGAGCTTGGCAGGCTGGCAGCAGTCTAGTTGTGCGAGGTGCCCGCTGGGTGGCTCGCTGTCGCTCAATGGGGCCCATCAGGGGAGCAGCAGCAGCAGCAGCAGCATCAGCCGCCGCCACGGCTGCCGATTCTTGCTCGGGTGCACCATGGGTGACGCAGACCCGACCCGGGCGGCACCTGCCGCGCCGCCGCCGCCTCCTCCGCGCCGCGCCGCGCCGCGCCGCCCGGCTCCGTTAACCGGTTCGGCGATGGCTCCACTCGCCGGCCGTGGCGCTGCCGTCGCCGCCTCTCCGTTTTCAACATGGCGGGCGGCCGCCCGCGCTGCCAGAGGCCCGCCGGGACAGGTGGCGAAACGCACCGCCGGTCGCCATGGCAACCGCGTGGCTTGCCAGGCTCCTGCGTAGGTGACCGTGATTCCGCGAGCGGCGGCCGGATCGCGTGGCGCGCTGGCGCCGGCTGTTGCCCGCGGAGGCCGGTTTAGGGTGGCGCGTGAGGACGGTTCGGCAGCGACCATGAGCGTGAGCCGGTTTATGTTGGGTCGCGCAAAACTGGAGCGGCCGCGGCTGGTTTGGCACAATGGCGGCGCGCCAGGTTCGGACCCGTGCACCGGTCGATGCCTACGCGTGGCGCCCCTCGATGTTAACCCAGGCCGGTCCGTGCCTAACGCGTGACGCTCCTCGATGTCCCCCAGGCCAGTCGATGCCTAACGCTTACGCTCCTCGATGTCCACACAGGCCGGTCCGTGCCTAATGCGTGACGCTCCTCGATGTCCCCCAGGCCAGTCGATGCCTAACGCTTACGCTCCTCGATGTCCACACAGGCCAGTCGATGCCTAACGCGTGACGCTCCTCGATGTCCACACAGGCCGGTCGGTCGGTCGGTGGTCAGACGTCTGAGGTGCCTTGTTACAATTCTGGCGCCGCCGACCGATGCAGTAACGAGCCAGCAAGATTTGACCCACTCTCGGGCACACGGATGAGCACAACTGTGCAGGATTTCGGTAGCTGAGCCAGCTGCCGCGAACGGGGCCAATTTCGACATCTCAGTCACGTGCTGTCACCGAGTAGGGGCCAAGAGCAGCCAGGTGGACTGGTCCACCTGGCCATGACCTACCCCTCTCCATCCCCAGTATCTACTGCAGACGTGCCCGATAATCTCATGCATAAATATAATGGATTTATTAGTTATCCTGACAGCAGCTGCGGAACACCCAGCTTTACGTGGGGTGGGGACTAGCTCTCATCCAGCAGCGCAGCCAGCATCTTGCTAAGGGAGGGAAACACATTTTTAATCTCTCCCAAATTCATGACGGCCAATTTCCTAATATCAAACATAAAGTTTCGGACTACGCAGTACTTGCAGGAGAAGATGCGTGGCAGGCGTACCGACTTGCCAGGATAACAGGCGGGATGAAAGTTTAAAAACCAAAGAAGTTGATGACCGTGCCTCCTGTATTTAGCTAATTTTAATTAATTGGCCTGTCAAGTGTTCCTTACCTACTCTTCACAGGGGATGAAACATAAAACCGACATAGGCCTTTCACCAGGTGGGGCCGGTTCAAGGAGAAAAACTCACCTGATCGTTCACAGGTCACTTGTAGCTTTGCGGTTCGCTCAGAATAACACTGACACTTATGGTTATAACACAATTATATTATAACACTTATATTATAGCACTATCGACGAGTGGTCTAGGGGTAAGATGCTCGTCTCACGATCGAAAGGTTGTGGGTTCGAGTCTCACCTGTCGCTACTCTTCGCCCGCGACCAATCGGCGTGAGAGATTGGCGACGAAACATGACTCAACGGTCGACGTGTCGTAAAACCAATAACCAACCATCAAACATATGGCTGTAAAGCCCGTTCACAAGAACGGCCTTCTATCTGCCGACACCATTTAATTTCGTGCGCTCAATTTAGATCAATAAGGCAAAGCGCAAATCACTGTACTAATGAAGTATAATCGCTGACTAATAACCGGTCCTTAATAGTGTACTATTTCCCCGCAATGACCATACTAGAGTGCATCTCCTACGTACTTCATTGCTTTTTTAATCAGTTCACACGACTTGTTATGCCTTATAAAAACGGACATAGTGACTTGACTTCAATCGCTCTCGTTCCGTTTACGCCGCAAACCGTTTACTCCGTTTACGTCTTGCTGGTTTACATCTATGGTGCATTGACGCGCGTGCGAGAAACCGTGAAACATGGACGGCGCCAGAGGGGGAGGAGGACAGATAGACCCCCCCCCATAAGCTGTGAAGCTTAACAATACATTCGCGGCGTGAGGGAGCTCGTTGAAACACCTGACCACCACACCAGCCAGAGGGCTCCTATCCACATTGGATCTCCGGGTCTGAGTTAGCCTATTAGCTGTGTACATACTGATTAACGTGGATCGGTATGTAATCTGAGCAATCATATCATAGTCTGATGAATCTCACTAATATTGACGTGTAAATATTGAACGGCATATTTTCTGATCTGCGCGCCAACCCAAGCCGACACTGTTCCCACTGTTCAGGAGTTTTCTCTTTGCAGCGGATTCCTGACCAGATGGGCCCCAAACCATAACTGGCCCTGGCGTACTAGCCAATTTCGGCCCCTACCAAAGAGTTTGGTGGGCTTGACAAGGTGGCCGAGGAAAACACCCGACTCTCATGGACCATTAAAAAGTGGTTGCCTTACTGCCTGAAATGACCGCGCACGGTTAGTGCAAAAAGCAGATGCACAGCCAACTTGCCCTTATCGGGAGCCGGGGCCTGCCCCCTCCCTTAGCAACCGAAAATGCACTAGATCAAACACAATTTCAGATTTCCATCACGCAAGACCAGAAATTTTCGGCGCGGGAACCTGCCGAAAGCGGTCCCTGTTTGTTAACATTTCTGGGTTCCGGCCCATTAAGACAATTCTGGCTGCGCCCCTGGCCCAAGATCACTGACCTTGGGCTCCCCACTGCTCTAACGGGGGAGGGATGCGTGACCCTTTCATTCCTTGGCTGCGCCACTGCGCACATAAGTTAGCTAACTGAAAATTAAAATGAATGGCAAGCTTAAGCGAACTCCAGTTAAGTTTACATTGATTTAAAACACATTAAATTGCAATGAATCTCTTGAAATAAAAGCAAGGGCTTTCCGATTGCATTGTGTTTTCAGAAAGCCGTGACCCACCCACTTTACTTATTTATTTATTTCACGATACATTCCCTCCACGTACTGCGGCTCTTATGGACAGTCTGGGTATAACTCACAGATATTTACAAAGAAAGGATAGATTTGTGGTCAATAGTGGGAGCAGATGCGCAACAAACATTCATACACCAACATAATACAATTCCCATATCACTGTCTGCACTGCACACACCGTGCTTGCAACACGAGCTATAAACGAGCAGTTTATAGAAGTGATAGGAGAGCGATGGCCTAAAAGTGAGTTCATAGTGTACACACATCCATTGTGTAAGTTTTTTTGTGTGACTAGTATTGTTCGCGGAGATAAGTTAGTGCATGTTTCTGGAAGTTAGACGGCCTTGATGTGTTTGTTTCAGTAGGAAGCTTGTTATAGTGGAAGACGGACGAATAGAGAAATCTCCTGCGGCCCGCCTCTCTGTGTATGGCTGGCAGGTGCAGGTGGTCGTCTGCACGCGTATGACGGTTTCGCACGGTAGAGTTTGCAGTGATTTGACCGGCAATGTGCGTTGGCTCACCCATCAGAATGATCCTGTGGAGCAAAGTAAGGCTGTGAAATAGATGCAGATCAGCTGCGGTGAGTAGACCCAACTCGTTACGGACATCAGAAATATGATCAAATTTCCGTAGACCTGACACGACTCTAGTGGCGAAGTTAATTATCTTGTCTAATCTGTGGATATTTGTTGCCGGCCCGTTCCCGTAAACAGATATGCAGTAGTGGATATTGGATATAACCAGGCTATTGACTATAGTGAACAGGGTACGGTGCGCAGATGGTGACGCATATGGCTCAGGGCCAGAAGGAATCCAGTGCACTTGCGGACCACAAAAGCTACATGGGAATCCCACGACATGTGGCGATCAAATGTCACCCCAAGGTTCCTACACGAATGGCTCTCATTTATCACGGCGTCCCTAAAGCACACTCGTATCGGGGTAATATTGCGAAGATTTTGACGCGATCCAAACGTGAGAAGCTGAGTTTTGGTCGGGTTTACCTTCAAACCGTTATCCAGGAAATAGTCGTAGAGTTGGTTCAGACATGTCTCCATCTGACTTATCAGATTTGGAAGATCAGATTTGCGACCGGGGATCAGGACCTGGGTGTCGTCTGCGAACTGAGTGACGTGTGCTACTGGGACGTGCAAACTGAGGTCGTTCGAAAAGATGCAATAGAGGAGTGGACCTAGTGATGAGCCTTGAAAAACACCTATGTTGGTTTGGGGGAAAGGAGGAGAGATGCCTGTTTCCGCGTTGATCTGTGATGCTAACAGCCTGCGTGTGACCTCCCAGATATGCCCTAAACCAGTCAGTATCGATTCCGTGGAGTTCTAGTTTAGTGAGCAGTTTGGTGTGGTCTATTACGTCGAAACATTTACTGAGGTCCAGAATGCAAAGCAGAGCTACTTCCGAACGGTCCATTGCTGCTAGTATTTTGTCCGTGACTGAGATGAGAGCGGTTTCCGTAGAGTTGCGTGGTCTGAAGCCGTGCTGAGTTTGGGCCAGTAGGTGGTTTGAGTTCAGGTAGTGATACAGTTGTTTCTGCACTACCCTCTGTGTGATTTTGGCGATAACCGGAACCAATGAGATGGGCCTAAAATTAGAGGGATCCGAGGGATCTCCTGATTTGTGAATGGGAGTTACTATTGACTGTTTCCAGGTGGAGGGGATATCGGCTGTAGTCAGGCATGTGTTTATAATGTCGAACAGCACTTCTCCCATAAAAAAGAACAGACATTTGATAACCTTTATACAAATCCCGTCGGGTCCGCAAGCACCCGTGCTTCTCATGTCCATGACAATTTTGGCTAGCTGTTCGAGGGATATGGGTGATACTTTATAGGAGCTGGTAGAGACGCGCGATAGCCGGCAACTGGGAGGTATGTGTTCAGGCATGTTTGCCTGGCGTTTGACCTCTGCTGATACTTTAGGTCCGACACTAACAAAGTATTGATTTAGCTGTTCAGGTAGGACCTTAGGTTGAACTCTGTGAGGGCCTTTTTTGGTGTCGATAATGGGCTTGATAGCAAGCCACGCAGCTGATGGGCCTTTCTGAGCTCTCTTTCCGCTAATCTCGTCCCTACAGTCAGCTCTAATAGCTGAGCGAACTTGTCTGTGGCTTTGTGCAGCCAATGTGTGATCTGACATCGGTAACTTGCCCTTCAGCTGATGCGCCACGTGCACTTGCGCCAATATTGCCACAAAATAATGTGGATTCGAATATTTGTGAACTGAGGTCAGATCCACATGTCCCGGGTAGACTTGCGTCTCTCCACCTGACCTGGAAGTGACTGTGACTGACTTTGAAGTTACTTGTGATCCCCGGCTGACCTGAGATTGGCATGCATCCAGTTGCGAATCTGAACTTCAACTATGTTTCACGACCGACATGTGTTGACCAGGGCCTGTATATGTAGTGACTGGATTGATATTGGCCTATGCCCTATGCCCGTGGCTGACCTGATATAAATTTGCATTCGGCAGTTGATCTGAGATTGTTCTGTAACCACCTGTGGCTGGCCTGAAGCTGGGTTGTGTCGATGGGTAACCTGGCATTGACCTGTAACCTGTGGCTGGCCTGAAGCTGGGTTGTGTCGGTGGGTAATCTGGCTTTGACCTATAACCTGTGGCTGGCCTGAAGCCGGGTTGTGTCGGTGGGTAACCTGGAATTGACTTGTAATCTATGGCTGGCCTGAAGCTGGGTTGTGTCGGTGGGTAACCTGGCTTTGACCTATAACCTGTGGCTGGCCTGAAGCTGGGTAGTGTCGATGGGTAACCTGGCATTGACCTGTAACCTGTGGCTGGCCTGAAGCTGGGTTGTGTCGATGGGTAACCTGCCATTGACCTGTAACCTGTGGCTGGCCTGAAGCTGGGTTGTGTCGATGTGTAACCTGGCATTGACCTGTAACCTGTGGCTAGCCTGAAGCTGCGTTGTGTCGGTGGGTAACCTGGCTTTGACCTATAACCTGTGGCTGGCCTGAAGCTGGGTTGTGTCGGTAGGTAACCTGGCATTGACCTATAACCTGTGGCTGGCCTGAGGCTGGGTTGTGTCGGTGGGTAACCTGGCATTGACATGTAACATGTGGCTGGCCTGAAGCTGGGTTTTGTCAGTCGGTAACCTGGCATTAACCTGGCGCTGCCGTGGCTGAACGAAGGAAGATTAGCCCGGAACCATGACTTTTGATATTGAACTGTCATGCAGCCTGCCTGAATCCCCGTAGCTCTGGCATGGGGTTGATCAGTGTCCGATATCCGACTGCGTCTGACCGATATGCGACGACCCCCACCTCTGATACCATGCGGGCCTCGGTACAGGATACAGGGTCTGCGGAGTAGGTTAGATCTGACCTGCATGCCGCGACTCCGACCTCTGACACCGTGCCCTCTCCGTTGCAGGGTGCAGGGTCTGCAGTCGTTCTCGGAGATGTTCCCGTCGTTGTCTGTCATCCGCGGGTATCGTCTTTTCGACCGCTACGCGCTGATTGTGTACGAGAACCACCAGCTGCGGGACCTTGGACTGATCGCGCTACAGCGCATCATGAGCGGCATCGTCCGCATCGAGAAGAACCCGTTCCTCTGCTACCTGCGGACCATCGACTGGCAGCTCATCACGGGACAGACGGGCGGTGTGATACAGGTGGGCAGAGCTGTTGCTTTATATACTCATCACGGCACAGACGGACGAAGTGATACAGGTGGGCAGAGCTGTTGCTTTATATACTCATCACGGCACAGACGGACGGTGTGATACAGGTGGGCAGAGCTGTTGCTTTATATACTTTTGAGGGGGCCGGTGCCCCCTCAATGTTGGCTTTGTCCCCCCCCTCCTAATTTCAACTTTTAACATGGGACCCTATAGATAGTGCTCCCAATCCATTTGGGTCAGCTCATTGCCTTCGTACATTTTGCCCTTCCCTCCCCTCAATAATATTCAGAAATCAACACCAGTGTAGGTGGGTGTATTACCGGTGTGAACTCGGGAGATCCTGGCGGTACTGGAGACACTGGAGACGCAAAAGACGCACCGAGCTGTGAACAGCTTGCCATACTTGTATTGAACTCTGCTGAGGTTTTCTCTTAACGCCCGATCGACTATTGCAAGGCCATGTAACGTCACTCGTTTCTCGATGGACCGGATCGATGGCGATCATTGGCGATTTGGAGAACCTTATCAGCGTTGCTTCTCTGTCCTTCACATTTTCTTATTCTGTGATGCATGTAGCCCACATCAACGTTCAACACATTTTTTGGTCGCTGCATGGTGCTCTTCCGAGTCGAAAAGTCGGCCCTCAATGTAGAAGAGACGCCCCTGCATAACGCTCAAGTGCACCGCCCTCCCAAAAATAATCCTCAAAATAGTCGGCGCCGCTCAGACAAGTGAAAAAAGTACTGCATTTGCCCCAGACCCAAGCCACCTAACCCGTCTTTCCGGCCAGATCTTCACACTCCGTCTCGGGGGGTCTTTTATGGCCCTCTAATTTCCAAACTAAGCGTTGCACGAAAACGAAAAAGGTGTCATCGGAAAACGCTCGACGAGTAGGGTCCGAAACCGCCCACAAAATTGTATCCCCAAAAGTGACGTCACTAGGGGTTCTATGTGACCCCGACTGACATTATGTTTTTGGTTCTGGGGAGTTTATTTTGTGGAAATTTAAAAACAAAAATGATTAGGAATTAGAAAAGGAATCAAAGTTTTGAGTTTTCAATTTTCTTGAATTTTTATTTTTCTAATGGATAAAGCGGACGACAAAACGTTGCTTTACGTCAACTGGCCCTCATAAAAATGCTTAATTTAGCGATAATCTTCGATTTTAACCCTGCTTGGCAAATATACAAAACTCAAAAACAAAAACTCTGGTGCGCTTCATTGCATCCCTAATGATAAGCAAACGGTGAAAGTTGCATTCCAATCTTTTATCCGTTAAAGCGTGACGACTGGTTGAACTTCTTCGGAGGTTATCTCACTTCCCTTGAAATAACTCGTTGACCCTAGAGACATGACTTCAAAATTTTCACACAACATGCGAAATTGATGTGGAAGAAGTGTGCAAAATTTCGGCGCGCTGCCACGGGCCGATTTTTTTCGCTGTCAGCGGAAAATTTCAGGGGGGGGGGGCGTAAAAAGGCCCGCCCTCCCAAGACGGGCGGGTTAAGTTTCGCACACTTTGGAAAATCCCCCGTTGAACATAGGGGGATGAGTGGTCTAGGGGTAAGATGCTCGTCTCACAATCGAAAGGTTGTGGGTTCGAATCTCACCTGTCGCTACTCTTCGCCCGCGACCAATCGGCGTGAGAGATTGGCGACGCTATATGACTCAACGGTCGACGTGTCGTAAAACCAATAACCAACCAACCCCGTTGAACATAGAGGTCGTGTCGGAGCCTCTGCTTTTTCTTAAGCTTGCTTAGCCAGCAATCAGTCTTTTTGTCTTTCGCTTCTTCGATCATGTTTTTTTGTTTTTTTGCATTATTTACGTGTCGGTTAGTGTCTATCGGGAGTCAAAATGATATCATGATATATATGTATGTGGATGTATGCAAGGGCGTCGCCACCGGGGGGGGCAGGGGGGGCAGTCGCCCCCCCCCTGCCGTCAAACAGGGGGGGCGCCGCCCCCTGAAATTTGAGGAGGCCCCTATCCGGAAATGCACAGGAAAAAAGTGAGCAATGAGGCCGACGAGACACGAGAGGAGGCCTCCAAGACGTGAGAGGAGGCCCCTAATTTCAAGAAGGAGTCACCTAGGAGAGGATAGGAGGACCCATAAATCACGAGAGTGCCAACAATTGGCACGGAGGCCCCCAGGAATGCAAAGGATGCCCCCAGGATTGCAAAGGAGGCCCCCAGGATTGCAAAGGAGGTCCCCAGGATTGCAAAGGAGGCCTCCAGGATTACAAAGGAGGCCCCCAGGATTGCAAAGGAGGCCCCCAGGATTGCAAAGGAGGCCCCCAGGATTGCAAAGGAGGCTCCCAGGTTTGCAAAGGAGGACTCAAGGATTGCAAAGGAGGCCCCCTGGATTGCAAAGGAGGCCTCCAGGATTACAAAGGAGGCCCACAGGGTTGCAAAGGAGGCCCCCAGGATTGCAAAGGAGGCATCCATGATTACAAAGGAGGCCCCCATGATTGAAAACGAGGCCCCCAAGATTGCAAAGGAGGCCCCCAGGAGTGCAAAGGAGACCTCCATGATTACAAAGGAGGCCCCTGTATTGAAAAGGAGGCCCCCAGGATTGCAAAGTAGGCCCCCAGGTTTGCAAAGGAGGACTCCAGGATTGCAAAGGAGACCCCCAGGAATGCAAAGGAGGCCCTCACGATTGCAAAGGAGGCCTCCAGGATTACAAAGGAGGCCCCCAGGATTGCGAAGGAGGCCCCCAGGATTGCAAAGGAGGCCCCAGGATTGAAAAGGAGGCCCCCAGGATTGAAAAGGAGGTCCCAGGGTTGCACAACAGGCTCCCAGGATTGCAAAGCAGGCCACCAGGATTTCAAAGGAGGACTCCAGGATTGCAAAGGAGGCCCCCAGGATTGCAAAGGAGGCGCCCAGGATTGCAAAGGAAGCCCCCAGGTTTGCAAAGGAGGACTCCAGGATTGCAAAGGAGACCTCCTGGAATGCAAAGGAGGCCCTCACGATTGCAAAGGAGGCCCCCAGGTTTGCAAAGGAGGACTCAAGGATTGCAAAGGAGGCCCCCCAGGAATGCAAAGGAGGCCCCCTGGATTGCAAAGGAGGCCCCCTGGATTGCAAAGGAGGCCTCCAGGATTACAAAGGAGGCGCACAGGATTGCAAAGGAGGCCCCCACGATTGCAAAGGAGGCCTCCATGATTACAAAGGAGGCCCCCATGATTGAAAAGGAGGCCCCCAAGATTGCAAAGGAGGCCCCCAGGATTGCAAAGGAGGCCTCCATGATTACAAAGGAGGCCCCCTGGATTGAAAAGGAGGCCCCCAGGATTGCAAAGGAGGACTCCAGGATTGCAAAGGAGACCCCCAGGAATGCAAAGGAGGCCCTCACGATTGCAAAGGAGGACTCCAGGATTACAAAGGAGGCTCCCAGGATTGCAAAGGAGGCCCCCAGGATTGCAAAGGAGGCCTCCAGGATTACAGAGGAGGCCCCCAGGATTGAAAAGGAGGCCCCAGGATTGCAAAAGAGGCTCCCAGGATTGCAAAGGAGGCCACCAGGATTTCAAAGGAGGACTCCAGGATTGCAAAGGAGGCCCCCAGGATTGCAAAGGAGGCCCCCAGGATTGCAAAGGAGGCCCCCAGGTTTGCAAAGGAGGACTCCAGGATTGCAAAGGAGACCCCCAGAAATGCAAAGGAGGCCCTCACGATTGCAAAGGAGGCCTCCAGGATTACAAAGGAGGCCCCCAGGATTGCAAAGGAGGCCCCCAAGATTGCAAAGGAAGCCCCAGGATTGCAAAAGAGGCTCCCAGGATTACAAAGGAGACCACCAGGATTTCAAAGGACTCCAGGATTGCAACGGAGGCCCCAGGATTGCAAAGGAGGCCCCATGATTACAAAGGAGGCCACCAGGATTACAAAGGAGGACTCCAGGATTGCAAAGGAGGCCCCCGGGAATGCAAAGGAGGCCCCCAGGATTGCAAAGGAGGCCCCAGGATTGCAAAGTAGACCCCCAGGATTGCAAAGGAGGCCCACAGGATTGCAAAGGAGGCCTCCAGGATTACAAAGGAGGCTCCCAGGATTACAAAGGAGGCCCCCAGGATTGAAAAGGAGGCCCCCAGGATTGCAGAGGAGGCCCCAGGATTGCAAAGGAGGCCCCCCCGGATTGCACAGGAGGCCCCTAGGATTGCAAAGGAGACCCTCAAGATTGCGAAGGAAGCCCACAGGATTGTAAAGAAGGCCCCCAGGATTGCAAAGGAGGCCCCAGGATTGCAAAGGAGACCCCCATGATTGCAAAGGAGGCCCCCAGGATTACAAAGGAGGCCCCCAGGATTGCAAAGGAGGACCTCAGGATTGCAAAGGAGGCCCCCAGGATTGCAAAGGAGGCCCCGATACGGGAAGGGAGACCTCAGAAAATGAGAGAAGGCCCTAAGACGGAAGAGAAACCCAGTGGATATGAGATGAGGTTTCGGAGACGTAAAAGCAGTCCCCGAAACGGGTAAGGTTCCACCAAGATAGAAAAGGATAATCCAGAAAAGTGGCAGGAAGCACCTAATTCGGAAGAGGACGATATAAGATTGGAAAGAGACCCTATGATGCACGAGGAAGCCCCTAAAATAGGAGAGAATGGCCATTAGATAAGAGGGATGGCTCCCAGGCGAGAAAGAAGGCTTCAAGACGGGTAAGAAGGTCCCCAGGAAATGACAAGGTAACTGAGATAGGAAAGGTTGCGTGTAATTTGGAAGAGGAGCCACCTAAGAGAGAACAGGAGTCCACCAGGAGATAGGGGCCAACCTTAAAATGGGAATGATAGAATCAAAACGCGGAACAGGAGGCCCCGAAGACGTGAGAGGAGGCCCCTAATTTGAAAAAGATAGCCTCCAAAAGAAAAAAGGAGGCCCCTGCCGGACTTGAGAGGAGTCCCTCGAGATGGAGTAGGAGGTCTCCAGGGCCGAATGAGGCCCCGACGACCGGAAGGAATTCCCAGGAAATGAGAGAAGGCCCTTAAAATGGGAGTGGTAGGTAGCAGGTATGGAAGGAGGCGAGGTTTCCAAAATTGAAGATCCCCTCAAGACGGGTAAGCTTTGCGAGGACAAAGGAGGATGCCCACGAGGCGTGGCAGGAGGCCCCTAATTTGGCAGAGGATGCCCCTGGAACATGAGAGGAAGTCCCATGCCATGTTAAAGGGGCCCCAGGATGTGGGAGGAGGTCCTCCAAAACGGGAGAGGAGGACCATTGAATATGGAGGAGGGTAGGCCGGACGAGAAGACGTCCAAAACCGGTAAAGAAGCTCCAGGAAATGAGACGAGACCCCTAAGACGCGAGAGGAGGTCTATAATTTGCTAGAAGCACCTGAAATGGCAGGAGTCGTGCCGGGGTACTTGAAAATCACGACATGGGCCCAAAAAGATCCGGCCGGGGCCCCTGAAAATCTCGCTGAGCCTATGGGTACCAAACATTCACGCCCGAATCATGAAAATCACGCTAGGGGCACGATAAGTCGTACCGTTCCCCAACAGTATCATTTGGACACAAATGAAGCCGGGGCAACGAAAAGCAATCCGGACATGGATAATCACTCTTGGGCCCCAACAATGACACCAAAAGCATCCAAAACGTATTGGACACCCACAAAGTGTCGAGGTCGCTAAAACTCGCGGTAGGGATCCAAGCAAATGACGTCGGGACACAAAAGATTACATTGGACTAAAAAAGTCGCGTCGCGGCCTTCGAAAATCTCACTGGGGACCAAAAAAGTCGCGCCTGGACCCCAAAGGTTGCTGCTGCCCCAAAAATCAATTATCAACCGGAATGTCACTCTGCGCCCAAAAAAATCGGGTCAAAGTCCCCGCAAAACCCGTTGGCACTGGAAAAAAACGTGTCAGGGCACCGAAAAAAATCGCACCGGGAAACCGAAGAATCGTACCTGGACCCAAAAATATTACATAAGGACCTATAGAAAAAATAGAACTCCTTCGGTGGCCGCAGTGACATATCAAAGGGGCAAATGGCCCCTCCCTCCTAAGAGGGATATGCTCCCAAGAATCGAGCCGAAGCCCCCAAAAGTCGCGCTGGGACCACAAAAATTCGCGTCGGTCCACCAGAATTCGCGTAGGGGCTTAAAGTAAATACGTCGGGCCCCAGAAAACTCGCTCCGAGGCACGAAAATCTGCAACAGGAACCGCCGAGATCGCGTTGGGGTCACAGCTAAGTACAACGCGCCCCGCAAACTCGAACCGGTCCCACCAAATTTCGCGCTCGGACCCACAATTCGGTAGTACCAAAAATTTCGCGCTCGGACCCATCGGTAGTACCAAAAATTTGGTCTGGGCATCAAAAATTAACGTCGGGGCTGCCAACAATTGGCGTCTATGGCCCCACATAGGCACCGTGTGACTCCCAAAGTCCCATCGGTATCCGAAGAATAAAGCCGGAGCCCTCCAAAATAAGGAGGGATTCCAAAAAAAGTCCGGGTCAGGACAATGGTTCTGGAGCACCGAACATGTCATCAGATGCCTTGACAAATCGCGTACGGCATCGAAAAACATACCGGAGCTCGAAGAAAATCGAGGTGAGATACAAAAACATGGCACCAGGGACTCGAAAAATCAGGGCGGGATTCGGAAGTTAAAGAAAATTCAGAAGAGATCCACAAAAATCGCGTTGAGCCCAGATAACTGGCGTTGGGTCTCGGAACCACGCGCCTGGGCGCGATAAGTCGCGCTGGGACCCAGAAAAATCGCACCGAAGCCTCAAAATCGTACTGGGGCCCCACGAATGTGCGTCAGAAGCCCCAAATAAACACAGCGGGACCCTAAGAGCACAACGGGGACCGAAAATGCGACTGGCCCTTCAAAGCGCAGTCTCGTAAAAAGCGGCAGGGTCCGAAAACATGCGTTGTAGCCATAACTATATATACCGGGAACACTAAAAAAAAACAACAAAAAAACACCGGAAGCTCTCAAGGCACACAGGGGCCATATGACCGCACAAGGGCCTGAAAAGAGGCTGGGGCCGCAAAAAGCAACATGATCCCAAAACGAACAAAAATACCGGGCACTAAGTAAACACATCGAAATCTTTGAAAGCGCCCCGACAACTAAAGAAAAATATTCGGTGCGCAAAAAAAGCAACAAACCCTAAAACGAGCAGGGGTTTCGAAAATGCGTTGGGCCTCTAACAAAAATGAATTGGAGCCTTAAGACACATCCGTAGACGGAGAAATACGAAACGGGTCCAAAGAAGTACACTCAGGCAGGGCTTCGGTTCGGTAGCCAACCTGGAAGCATGTTTAATCAAATATATGAGGTGCATCAAAGCTCAGCGGGTATCCGCATTTCTTCACCATAAAATATGGTAAGAAGGGAACTAATGATCGAATTTAATTAATCGAATTTTCGCAGCGAACGCCCATACGAAGCATTTTATCACGTCAGATATGGGGCAAGTCTATCATGTGGCAGCAATTAACAAAGCGTAGGAGGCCCAGCAGAATCCGTAGCATTGCACGAAGTGTGGCGAATGCGCCGAATGCGCAAGATGGGTGTGCACGTGCACTAACGTTGGCGTCGTGGCGACCGGGCACTATGAACTGGAATGTCTGAAATTGAAAAATTTTACATTTGAAAGTGATTTGTTCAGGTGCAATTTCAGCAGTGCGAGGTGACTTATCAAGGAATACCAAAAGAATACATTTGAACAGGTTGTGGGAGCTAGGGTTGAAATCCGACGAATCAGAAACGATAGTGGTAGATTAGGCCCCTCCACAGGATAATTCAGTTGATCACTAATTATTTTATTTAAAAGTTCCCCTTTGAAAAAATAGTGGTCGAAATCGGAAGACTTTATTCAGTAGTTGGTCCCCTCCAAATACGTTTGCCCCCTCCCCTTGACGCAAATATGGGTGCGTCACTGGTCTCCCAATAATTTTCAGAAACTGACGCCCATGGAGCAAAGCCAACATTGCGGGGGTAAATTCCCCCTCACAAGCATACAAAACAACACCGATGCCCCACATTAAATGGGAGGAATGATGTTTTAAAATGTATTTTCTTCCTACAAAGTTGTCTTCTGTGATTACAGCCTGCATGATTAGAGCTTCCCAGCTTCAGTACCTTCTCAACGACATAATTTACAAAACGGTACAGCACAGCGATAACCATGGGCGTGACGGCGTGGAATTCGAAGGTTTTGCATTATTTATGCATTGTCATTGTTACATTGTTGCATTGCCATTGATGCATGGTTGTTCAATGCTTGTTCTTGCCGTGAATTTATTCGCGGAGTATTTATTATTTTAGCTTCTGTGCCAAGTGCCTTGCAGCCAGCACCAAATGTCATGAAAAAAATTAATAAATCCCTTAGATGAAGATCAGAAAACCAATTCAATCCACTTCTCGTTGTCACCTTCGCGAAATTGTTGTCCTGGGACTGAGAAATGATCGTTTAAGTTTGTTTATGAGATCAAGCTGGTGGGAATGACGAACAGTAGTGATGAACCTAGCTATATTCAGTTAAACTTGGTGAACAAAGAAGTGGGTTGATCAATGGGAGATATCTTTAAGATATGCTCAGCACGAGCCCCACCAGCTCGCTACAATCTAGAGGCCAACGGGAAGATTCTTCTCGTCGATAAAGCATAAAGATATTGGTTTGTTTTGGCACTGACATATTTATCTACATTTGCTTATTTATACCCTGGTATGGCTCGGTTCTCAGCGAAAAAAAAAAGATTCTTGCTATTGCGCTTTGCGTAAATTATATACCATGCCAAGAACAAACAAGACATCAATATGAAATCATGTTCCCATTCGGGAACCATACTAAGAGCCTAAAAAGCAAGAGGAGGCCCTAACACAGTGGAGGCCCCTTTTCGGGGAGCAGGAGACCCCCTATCAACATTGCCCTCCCTGGAAGAATTTCGTGGCGACGCCACTGGATGTATGTATGTGATCTCATATACACATGTATGTATTGGACATGTGAAAAGCTAAAGAAGTGTAAGTACGATATAATTGAAAATAGCCTTTAGCCGTGCAGGTAAGCAGGCCCGTAGCCAGGCCGAGGCCCGTCTTCCCTTGAGGAGTTGTTTCCTATCCCCTTTAGCAAGCCTGGACAAAATCGGGTCAGAAGAAGCTTGTTCCCCTTTGATGATGTCTGCTGGCTACGAGCCTGTAGGTAGATCGATAAATAAGACGCTGGGATTCAGCACACTTCTGGCTGCACCATGCATGTACACTTTGTACACGAACAACATGCCAGCCCTCGCCTCGAAAGTAATGTTTAAAAACTTCGGTTGTTTAGAAGTACTAGCAGTACTAGAAGTACTAGGTACTCTTGCCTCAACGGCATTCGACCCTGCGTTCAAAACAACCTAAGTTTTTACCTCCGAGTGACTCGAAGGTTGTAAAAGGTCATCTGAGTTCAAGTTGGGTCAGTGACCTCGAATGACCTGGGAAAGATTACTGGCTTTGTAAACACGTCAGGCAGACACGTCCGTCGTCCTACCACATCCAACATTGGCGATTTTGCGACAATGTATGATATAAATTGCCGATAAACTTCGGTTTTGGCGAAAAACGGATTAACGTTCTCCCTCTTATGACGTCATAGCTCAGTGACATAACATTGTAAAATGTATAATGACATAACGTCGTCAAGGGATGCACCATCAGCTTTGTGAACCGGCGGCGCGCTGAGCACAGTTTTTCCGTGGTTGCGATATAAAAACCTCGAGAGGTGATGGGGTTGCATACATCCTCTGCACGGGCAAGGGTTAGCAATGGTTTGAATGTGCAATGGCAGTTGTAATTTTATCCGGGACGGAGAGCTCTCGAAGTCCCCGAAAAAAAACTGCAGGTCAATTTCATCAAATGTCATTGACCTGGGATGCTTGAAAGACGTCAGTGTTTCAAAAGGTGTCAAGTAATATCATTCGGCGCATTTGCAACTGATTAACACCAAGCTCAGATGATAATATTATTTCATCAAGATGAATAATGCCTTTATATTAAAATTTTCGTAAAGACCAACGTAACTGTCCTAAGGTGAAGTCACTTTTGATGTTCTATAGTAATTCAAAGGAAAATATACTTTTTTTTCGACGGTGCCATATTAAAATGACAGAAGACCACGATTATGCTTTCTGGTTGTTCGATGTCTAAAGTTCTAAAGTTACTGACTTAAGGTTATGTCAAGTATAATTCTGCGTCACAATGTTGTATACGGTACCCTGCTCTTCCTCCGCATGACATATATAAGTTGGCTCACAAAACCGCCTGATTCATGCTGCATATATTAAACTGTAGTCATGACCTGGCCTTCCGTCACTTGATATTAATTGGCCTAATTTTACCTTCATGACACATTGTTTTTGATAATGATGCACACTGAGCCAATAGATAATATTGCCTTTCAGCCACTTGATATATTGACACAACGCAGCTTATGATCAGGTCGCAAGGTCCGAAGCTGGATAGTGTTACAATTCAGTACTATTTCAGTTCCTCTTTTGGAGATATATTCTACTTCAGAGATAACTTGAAACATTCAAACCTCAGCTTATTTGCCTGACCTTACGTGGTAAACCTCAGCTTATTTGCCTGGCCTTACGTGATCTTCATGTCCGTGCACGTGTTCACCCGCCTTGTACATTCGGCGCATTAGCCACACTTCGTGCGATTCTCCGGTTTCTGCTAGGCCTCCTACGTTTTGCTAATTGCTGCCACGTCATAGTCTTGTGCCATATTTAACGTGTGGAATGCTTCGGATGGGGGTTCGCTGGGAAAATTCGATGAATTCAATTCAATGATTACTTCTCTTCTTCCCGCATTTTCTGGTGGTTAAAGAAAAATCCGAATACCCGCTGAGCTTTGATGCACCTAATATCTTTGGTGCATCTATACGCTCCCAGATTGGGTAGCGAACCTAGGTCCTAGCTACGGGTTATTTTTTGGACTCGTTCCGTTTTTCTTCGTCTATGAGGCTCGGCACATTTTTGAGACCACGACTCTTTTTTTAGAGTTGTGTTGCTTTTTGTGCATCGACGGTGTTTTTTTTAAGGTCCCGGCGCATTTTCAAAGACCCCAATGTGCTTATTTAGTGACCGGTATTTTTGTTCATTTTTAGGATCATGTCGTTTTTTAGGGACCCAACTGGTTTTCGAGGCCCCCATATGACATCATGGCTCCAGTAAGCTTTGAAGGCCTCCGTTGTGTTTTCTAAGAGCTCCCGGTATGTTTATTTAGAGCTGCAACGCATGTTTTAAGGCCCTGCTGCTTTTTGCGAGACTGGGTACGCTTCGGAGGGCCCGGTGCATTTTCGGCCTCCTGTTGTGCTCTTAGGGTCCTGTTGTATTTTTGGGGGGCTCCTGATCGCACATTTGTGAGGCCTTAGCACGATTTTTGGGGCTCCGGTATAATTTCACCGGTTCCGGATGAGGGGGGGGGGGGCAACGCCAGTTTTCTTGTCTTTACGCAACTTTTGGTGACTTCCTCTCAATTTCTTAACGTGCGAGTACCCAAGAAGATTTTTCGGGTACTTGACGCACTATTTTTGTGTCTCGCCGCGATTTTTCGAGCTCCTATACGATTTTCTGGACCGTACACGATTTTTGAAGGTGGTATGTTTGGGGCTTCGGAGCGATTTTCCTGGCTCGGATATGTATTTTTCGGTATCCTTCTTTATTTTCGATGGCTCTGTATTCATTTTTGTCGGGTCCCGATGCGATTTTTGTGGCCAAGCTGTGCTTTTTGGGGCCCCCGACACCAATTTTTGGGAGTCCCGAGAGGAACTTTTGATGTCTCAACCATAATTGTGTGAACTACCGACGGAAATGTTGAGTCCCGAGCGCGATATTTGGGGGACTCGCCGCGAGTTCGCTGGGCGCGTTGTACTTAGCTGGGCCCCAGCGGGCCCGTGCGTCTAAATCCAGGCTACTACCCCTGCCTGGGTCACCTCCCACCCTCCTCTCCGTCCACCAGTTCAACCTTTCTCCCCAACACGACACCGGCACCACCCCAGTATAGGAGCAGCAACAGATAAACGCTTTCGGCAATAGGACTTTTTCTTCGGTCGAACAGCGGTGGCCTTCCAGGTAAGTTCATAGAATTAAAATCGGAATTCTTGCAACAAGAGCCATTATTACTAGCTACGCTCCAAGAAACTCACTTTCCAGACTCCGACTCCATTTGGAACAAAATCCCAAATTACACTTGGCATGTCGATAACGTAAACGGTCCACATCGGAAATAGGGCGCAGCCATGCTCATCGCAAACAGCATAACTCATCGTCGAGTAACGTTAAATACTCCCCTAAGCTGCGTAGCAGTCAGCCGCAAAATTGCCCATTGCCAAACCTCAGTCATGTCACTATGCATCTCGCCGTCAGCTGAAATCCCCACACCACAGGAGCTGAGCGACTTGCTGCTTCAGGCTCCCCCATCAGTTCTTATTATGGGAGACTTTAATGCTAAACACCCCTCCTGGGGAAGCGATGAGACGGACACTAGATGACGCGAAATTCACTAGTTTATTTCGGATCACAACTTAGTATTTCTAAACACCGGGGCCGTCACCCACTACATCCCGACCTTAGGAGGATCGGACAGTTGCATTGACCTAACGTGCTGCTCCCAACGACTAAGCTCACTATTTGACTGGTCAGTTCCAGACGTTCCCGGGCTGAGCGACCACTACCCAATCACAATTAGGCTCAGCACGGACGCTATCCACCACACTAAGCTATTTTGACCATCTTGGAACTTGAAAAGAGCGGACTGTGCGAAATTCGAGGATCAGGTGGACCTCAACCTAGCAACTTCGGAAACCAGAAAAACCAAGGCAATCCTCAGGATCATCAGCTCAGCAGCACGAGACTCAGTCCCAAAAAGTAACAAACCTAGGAAAAGGTATCTACACCATGGTGGCTGCCGGGTTGCCAAAAGGAAATCGCCACACGGCGCCGTGGCCGCAAACGATTCAAAAGATGCGTGTGCGAAGCACACCTATCAGCATACAGACAATCTCAAAAGCACTGCCGGTACACAATTCGACATGGAGTGTCAGTACTATTCGAGAACACGTTGATTGTTGCCGAAGCTCGCTGCACACTCCAACCTGTCTCTACTTGGCTTGGCTGGGTGCTGGTTTTGCAGCTATTTATTTTTTTCTCATTTTCGTGTGGTGACACCCGTCGCTCTTTTCGTATTTCGTATTTCGTTTCTACGGGTGACACCCGTCACCGCACACGATTTCCGTTCCCTGTGTTTCTGTGTGTCCTTCGTCTTTATTCAAATTGCATTACGGAGGGTTTTTTTCCCCGCGATGGGGAAAAACAAAAGAAGGACACTGACCCATGCTCGCCAACGGACTCCGACTCGGAATTTCCTCATCTCACCACACCCGACGACCATTGCACGAACACGGACTTGGTCCCTGATGCTCCCTCGATTGATGCAAACGTTGATGACCCGCGCCGGACAATGCCCCTCGATTACGCCATGGAATCCCTTTGCGCCTCGCCGACCCCTTCTCGTTCCAAGACCACGACCCCGTCTCACGATCCTGACCAAACTATCACGCTCTACGCCGCTGACCCACGCCCAAATCAGACCACGCCCTTCCAACCTGAGCCAATCCAACCCATCGAACCCTACCTCGACAGTGCTGGCTCGTGCGTAGTCGTGAAGCCTGTCGAGGAATCAGTTTCCTTCCGCCGTATCAACGTTTTCTGGCCGACCAAACAACTCCATGACATTTGTTCCGTGGCCAATCCTGACATCGAAGCCCCTGCCAACGATGCCCTCGTCATAAAATCCTAAACCCGAGCCCAGACCAAAGCCCTCCTCCTTACCACCACATTTTGTGGTATATCCGTAACAATTACACTCCACTCCAACCGCAACACCACCAAAGGCACCATCTTCGCGCCGGAGCTCCGCTTCATGTCTGAAGCAGATATCCAGACGGAGCTCAGGCCGGAGGGCGTGACCCACGTCCGCCGCATCGCCTCCTTTAAAGACGGCCAGAAACGTGATACGATCCTCCTTGTCCTTACCTTCAACTCTACCACTCTTCCCAAGACCCTCCTCGCCGGATACCTACGTTACCAAGTTTGTGTCTTTATCCCCAATCCTTCCGCTTTTTTAATTGCCAGTGCTTCGGCCATGGCAGTAAAACATGTCACCAACCAGCCCGCTGCCCCATGTGCGGTGAACTACCACATCCTGATTTCACCTGCTCCAAACCAGCCCACTGCCTCAACTGCAACATATCCGACCACCTGACCACATCACCACTATGTCCAGTTTGGCGCAAGGAGATGGTGGTTGCGCCATCTAGGTCACGGCCGGGGTGTCCTACCCTCAAGCCCGACGGTCTGTCGAGGCCACCTCCCCCTCGACCAAAACTTACGCCCAGACGGCTATATATATATATATATATATATATATATATATATATATATATATATATATATATATATATATATATATATAATATCCCCCGGGGATACTCCACATATATCACGCCGTCAGCGTCATTCGGAACGTGCAGTTTGACGACGCGCCCAAATTGCATGTCTGGAACATCACAACGTCTGAACAAGCAGAACTTCAAAACACAACCTGAAAGACTGGTGAAACAGACACAGCTATGTCACGATCACTAGCAAACAAAAATGAAATGAAGGCAGTGTTTTGAATCAACCAAATCTTCCTCGCCCGTCCAATCCAATTGATCTGCCGTCCATCTAGGTTGATACATTGCCAACGCCAGGTATCGGTGACTCGACGGCAGGTCAGGTCGCAATTCCAGCACTAACAGCCGGAACCGAGCGACGACAATAAGGCCCATACCGTGGCGCCGCACGAACACCGCCATCACTTTGTGGGCACGTGCTCTGTTCTCCTCCATTGCCTTTACCATCCTTGGTAACGACTACTGCATGTTCATTGTGGCACCACGACGTTGACCGCAAGTCCACCGACCTCATGCCTTTCGCCATGCACACGGTTTACGGCTGCAGGCTGACTTGTCCGTCCGTCCTCCGATTGTCGCTGTCGCACTGCATTCGACCGATTATCGCACTGTTCAGGCCGACCCGGCCTTATCCACTGCTCATCGCCCCACCACTCGCCCACGGCGAGAGGCACAATGCCAACGCCGGTGTCTCGATGTCTGGCGACACGGAGATAGGCCGGGTCACAGTTCCAGCACTGACAGCCGGAACTGGCCGGACATACCAGGTCACTGCCCCAGTTGATGACACCGACTCGGTTCACACCCAGAAAAGATCACAGCCACGCCAATTTCACACATCATAACTATTTACAAGGCTGGTTGTAGCTAGTAACAACATCATGCCTACATTTTCCCGCAGGCGCATGCACTATGCATGCTCACCAAGTATGTTTATAAAACACTACACCACGCCCAGCGTGCAGATCATGCATTTTATCGGGATAAATATCGATATTCGCCATTGCCGTAGTCGCCCTGGAGACTTTTCGCACGATGCGTTTCGTGCTCAAACCCGTATCCCCGTTCGTGCCCACGATCGGAACTAAAGTTTAGTGTGACAACAAACGAACAGATGCACGCTCTAAACACTTTAAGAAGAGAGGAATAACAACATTAAGAAGTGGGAAATACCCCCCCCCCCCCCCCGACCAGCGGAGTTCTGGAGCCCTGCATGCAGCTCCGTCAGTGCTGACGCGGCTGCTTCTGGCTGCGCCGCTGGGCAACAGCCTCCATCTTGGCGGGGTTGAGTCAGCGAATACGGATGTGGAGACTTCCGAACTGCTCAGCGGCGGCTCCTTGGCATACAGCTCCGCCATCAACCACTTGACGATGCCGGGCTGGTCATCCGCCGTGTGGCCCATCAACAGGCTGAACGTCAGCTCGAAGCCCTGCACCATCCCCATCCAGCGCCCCGAGGGCATCACGTGACCTCGGAGCTCACCACGCGCAACCAGCTGTCAGACACAGAGCTGGACTGTGCGCTGCTGGTTGCCTGGCCCAGCCTGGGATCAATGACCCTGAATTTGAAGGCCACAAACCCCACCACGAAAGCCAGCGCCTACAGCTCGATCCCCACCTCGTCGCTGGGGTCCCGGGCCGCCATTACCACGACCGAATGCGTTGCCGGCTGCTCGCCAGGAGGATCCTCCAGGTTGAACAGCACAGGAAGCAGCAGGGTTGAGGTTTGGTGACCTGATGAACATCCGCTTCCTCCTTGGCAGCGTCCAGCTGGTCCAGATCCTGAATCTGAAATAGATGAGCATTGCATTCTGAAGTACATATCAGGGTAGTTAAAACTGCTTTGCTAGCAACCAGTTCAGATCTGATTCTGGTTCTGCTCGCAAACATTTCAGTGAAATCACAGATGGCTTACAAGTTGTGATTGCATGACTGTGGTACTGACACAATTGATATATAAAGTACCCTAAGGGTGCACAGATGTTATATACAATGCATAAGAAGTGACATTCAGCCTGTGCTACACGCGCCCTGGAGGGCCTCTGAAAATTACGCGCACTGGAGGGGAGGGGGGGCGGATTCCGCCCCCCCTAAGATCTCGGCTCCTAGTAAAGCTGGAGGAACGAAATTCGCAGGGTCGATGGGTACGGTAGTGAACTCTATTGTGTGCAAATTTGATGACATTAGGTCAATATCTTCAAGGTCAAATGAGGTCAAATTTGCAAAATTTTCTGGTTTTGCGTGGATTGGCTTGTCATCGTTATGGATCGCTGTGATTGTGTTTAAATGCTCCAAAATGGGCATCAATGATGTTTTTGACATTACTAATGATGCAATGCAGATGCTAGACCCAACATTTGACCTCAGGTCACCTATATAGCACCACTTTATCAGGTCAGTTACCTGTTCCAGTTACCGGAACCGGGCCGCCCGCCCGACTGCTCCGTCGGGCAGCTCGGAGCAATCGGCTTCGTGAAGAAAGGAGTGAAGTACATGAATAAAGTATGGAAACGCAATGACAAACAGTACAAATGACAAACAGTAGTGCATTTATGACAACATTCCAGTTGATCAAGTTTGGTTCCATTAACCTGTCATGAACTTGACCTGACTTGACCTCGGTGACCTAATATGACCTTGAAACTATATAGCATATCAATATACATCAAACAAGTCGCTAGTGTTGCCAAGAACACTTCCCTTTTGCGAATATACGGCAAGCGCATTAGCGCCGATTTTTGTGGTCTGGCGCTATAATTTGTTTTTAATTTAACGGCCCCTAACTTGAAATATTTTCGGCCGATTTCCATTTGTCTTCCTTTAAACAACGTACCGTTCATTTCTAAGCAGGTACGCAGAAAATCGCGTATATCGACCCTTAAAATCTGCAGTTATTTACGAAAAACCGGAGGGGTGGGCGGATTTCGCCTCCCCCCTTCCAGTGCGCGTGTTAATGCACAATGTGATAAACACACTGGAGGCAGATGGACAATATATGGTATTATTGCACATGAATGTACTCACAAGATAAGTTTTACACGCATTTTACCTCCATAAAGCAAAACAAAATAGTTTTCTTTGTTAGGTTAGGTTTTGTTGCTTCAACAAAAATCGATAATTTTTTGTTTCATTTAGAAAACTTTGAAGAAAAAAGGGTTCACATTTTTCGAACTTGTTTTGGGGACCTTTCTTGAAACAGAGGTTAGGCTACGTTATGCTGCATTTTTAAACCATCATTTTGCATGCTACATCACAAAACTTAAAGCCCTTTGGGGGGAGGGGGCGCTAGTTTGCTTTCTCAATGAAAAATAAGCATTTGCAGAGGAAATTGGGGTAGGACATTATCATAATCATGGTCATAAATGCTGTTTTTAAACGCATTTATACTCTTTTTTATTACTCTTTTTTAAATCAACAATTACCGTAAAGCACAAATTTACCCAATAGATCAGTCAGCATGCAAGGTTAGCAATTCATCTCATTGCAAACTCGGTCAACACAATTATATATTTTTTGGTGAAATAAGGTGGAATATACCACGTTCTGAACACTTAATCAACATCCCTCCCAACAAAGTATCAACATGGTGCTTCGTGTTGAGTCTCCATGAAGTCTTCATATCCAATTTCTAACAGTATCTTGTTGATAAGCTGCTCATACCCACCATTGCGGATTGTGATGCATGCACACCATTGAGCACAATTTCAGGTAAAAGGAGTACCTGTGATGTCTGTGATACAATATCAGTTGATAAATATATATATTTTGTATCATTATTGCAAGAATAGCTATGCTAAATTAGGTCTCTCAAATCAAAGTAAAAGGGTACATGTATAACTATGTTGTTAAATCAAAATTGTTCTTGAAGAACTTATAAGTTAAGTGACATTGTTTCCATGGCAAATTTCGACATCTTACAGCACTCATAACAACATATCACCCCAAACAAAAAACCATTATTTTAACACTGATTCAGTAGCATGCAAGTTCCCATGTTAGAGTCTGACAGACTGTCCCATCATTACTTTGTGCCATGACCAGCATAACCTCAATACAAATGACTTTACCTTACTAGTGATGGACCAACTGGCATTTCATTGGTTACATTTTTCTACCTACAAGAAGGGGTATCTTTTCAATGTCCTTTTCTAGTATCTTTTCTAGATAGACTTAACTCAGATGGCCCATGTGGCTCTTAGTAAGCCTTAACACTGTGTGAACTTTATGAACCACATAATACAATGTACCTACAAATTATTGACCATTTAAGAAAGCTTTCACAACCACCAGGCTCATCTGATGTCACAACATCTCACATCAGTTCTCGCAGAGGATTCCACATGATCAGCAGGCAGACCAAAACCCACTGCCTTTCAGTTACAAGTTCCTGCCCCTGAGATGGAATCCCACAATAGGTGCCTACTTAACCTCAGTCTGCATACCTAGGTATGCAGAGAAAATACAGGCAGTAAAATGCCTATTACCTATTACCAACTTACCTATTAGCCTATTACCAACTTAAAATGTTTGGCATGGCTACAAATAGCCTGAGCCAGGTTGCTAGAGGAAGTCACAGAATTTGAATTGTATAAAATCCATAGATTTTGCTCACCTTCATGGAATATGTTCATGAATGGAATATAATTCCCAGGTAGGAACAGCTTGTCCTTGAAGTTCATGAACCGCTTCAGGAAGCCTGATGGGTCATGGCACCTTCCTCAAAATGGTTGGAGCAGATGCAAGCAGTTGTGATGTTCATCGAATTAGGTACCTAGGTAGGTATCTAGGTAGGTACCTACTCGCTCACCGGTGCAACCACTCCACTCTCTGCATCTTTCGGAAAGCTAAAATACGAATTGCCAGACTTGTTCATAAAAGATAAACTGTACGTAGCAACAGAGCAGAACGTCTTCTTCCTGAGTAGCAAAAAATCTGGAAAACCTATAATATATCGCAGAACATATGTAACTGTAGTTCCAGAGACATGTTTATAACGGCCGTACCAACTCTTTGAAAGACCGCTTTTGGGCTTTGAATTCTGGCGCGCATATGCACAGGAAATGTCAATTGGACGACGTCAGAAAGTTGTGTGGCCCTATGGCCGCTGAAGGGACGGTGCCCCCTGGCAGTACCTCCGCTTTGACAATTTTGGACACTTTACAAAATAAATGTATCCGCATAGCACTCGGTGCAATGACCACGTCTCCCATCACTTCTCTACAAACCGAATCAGGAATTCCACCATTAGCTCTCCGAAGAATAGAACGAACACTTCTGTATGCCGCAAAAATTCAACTTCAAGAACACCACCCCACGCGCATCTTTACAAATTCTCCCAAATTTACACGACTATTTAAGTCCCGTCGAAAAGCTAACCGGCCTTACCATATCTTCACGCATCCAAACATTTTCTACACAACTTCAATATACTATTCCACATATCACTGGTCTTCCTCGACCAACTACACCACCGTGGCAGATGACCGAACCACACATTTTTTTTATCTCACCACCACCACCCCAAAATCACAGCTTTGTCCAGAATATGTCAAACAAAAATTCCACCAGTTTCGTCCTCGTTATCGCCATGTTCCTTTTGTTTTCACCGACGGATCTAAAGACGCAAAATACACAGGAAATGCCATTGTTTCAGGTACACACACAAAACAGCATCGCTTGCCAAACGGGACCTCAGTTTTCATCGCCGAATTGCACGCTATTCTCATTGCCCTTTGCTATGTCCGCAACCGTTCAATTTGTCACCCCATGCGCAGTGTCGTCATTTGTTCCGACTCCAAATCTGTTCTTCAATCACTTTTTTCACTTTCATTTTCGCACCATTGCCATATTTACATTTATGACAAACTTGAAATACTTCATCTGATGGGCATGAAGGTGCGTTTCCTGTGGGTGCCCAGTCACTGGCATTCCCGGAAACGAAAAAAACCCAGACAAATTAGCAAGATAATCATTACAACTTCCAAACATCACAAATTCCACCACATTTTGAAAGCATTAAATAATCAATACAACAGAGAATTCGACATTTTTGGACTCAAAACTGGACACAAACACAAACCATGCACAATTACTACTTATTAAACCTACTGTGGAACCATGGGCATCATCTTTTCCAAGAAACCGACATGAAGAAAAGTCACTGTCAACGATACCACGGCCCTCGAAAAAAAAACTTACAAACTGCTGCCGGACACACAACATTCCATTCACTGTATCCACACTACTGGGAGATAAATACCCTTTTCTAATCAAACTACTTTTCATTTTTCTCCGACCAACCAACTTGCTCCAGAAACTATAATCTGACTTTTACAGCATAACATTTTTATCTATTTTACACGGCACGAAATGGCCTGAGGAGGCCGAAGTGCCTATTTTAATCAAGCAAAATACACAATTCGAACAGCACGCCAAAACTGTTGGCAGTTTTTTGCCAAATTTTGCTAATTCACTAGGTTCACCCCTACCGGCAGAATCTGAGACCTGATAAAGGGTTTCAACCTGAAACGCCCACCACGAGGCCCCTTTCCTGAGCTGATGGTGAAAGTACAGCACATTACTGATCCACAAGTCGTAGACCACTTTAAACTACACCACGCCAGCGTATCTGGCAACACCAACTACGACACCACTATAGTAAACGCTCTAGAAGCCCTTGCCTCGGAAGCAAATTTTAGCTCTAGCAATAGAGAAATCTACGAACAGTCGTTTACTATGCACGAATTATATCTTGCCCTCAAAAAGTGTGGAAACACGTCGGTTGGGCCGGACGACATCCATTACCATTTTGTCGAACTTCTTAGCAAAATTATTTAACGTATCTACAAACGGCCATCAATGAACTGCACTAAAGCGACACCTTGCCCGCCTCCTGGCGGGAAAGCGTAGTCATTCTATTGCCAAAGCCGCACGAAGATCACTCCACCCCAAAAAGTTATAGACCCATCTCACTTAATAGCTGTGCTAGTAAGCTAGTCGAGCGTATGGTCAACACACTATTGAGGCATATTCTGGAACACAACGACCTGTTCGACGAATTTCATTGCGGATTCTACCGTCAAAAATAAACAACAGACAATCTCATTAGACTAGTGCATGACATCAAAAGTGGTCTACGCAGCAAACGCACAACAATAGCTGCCTACTTAGACATCACTGCCGCATTCGACCGAGTACACAAGTCCGCACTGACACACAAACTCCATGTGATCAGCCTACGCGGACACATGGCACACTTCATCATCGTCTTTTATCTTTCAGCAGCATCATCTTTGCCACCATTTTAGAAAGCCAGAGCTCAAAGTTAGAAATGATCCAAAACAATTGCATCAGAGCAGCCACAGGTGCCCCCAGCACCACACCGACAGCCAGTCTTCTAGTGGACTCAAACACGCCCCCACTCCACATTAGGACACAACAGCTGTGCCGCTACCACATCAAAATCGAATACATTAAAAAATCATCCGGCACAGCGCTGCTTTACGCATGACAGATACGACAAGAGTCGATTTGGGCCAAAACTTCCACCATATAGCATTCAAATGGCCACGGCTCTCTCAGACCTTAACCTCACAATGCCAGCCACTGCAGCTCGACCGCCCACTAGGCCATTCTGGACTCTCAGTCAACCAAAGGTCCAACCAAATCCTATTTGCTCACGGAAAAGAAATCCACTATCACACCGGCGCAAATTCTTGACATCTTCCACAAGTTCGCCGTTGACAACAATCACAAAACACTCGTATTCATGGATGAGTCGAAACACGAGCCTAAGGTAGGCATCGGTATCACTGGACCAGGCCTTAGGCTTTCCAAGCGTCTACCGGATAATTTGTATCCATCTACTCCGCTGAAGAAATGGCCATTCTGGCCGCTATCTCCATTCTCATGAGGCGTAAAGCTGGAAACGTAGTAATTTGCTCAGACTCCAAATCCGTCCTTTAGTCAATTAGCAACACCCATGACTGTCCACATCACGTCATTGACAGAATTCAACAAATCGTAGCCCATAACGTAAACATGAACTTTTCCTTCCTTTGGATTCCGGGCCACGCCAACATTCCAGGTAACGAAGAAGCAGACCGGCTCGCAAAGCAAGCGTTAGCATTGAACACTTATCCCAGCATGGAATATTCGGTAGACGATTGCAAAGCACTCCTACAACGCCACATTCCCCAACATCACCAGAACACGTGGACACAACACAACTCAACACAACACAAATACAACCACACCCGCGACATCAAACCAACGGTAGGCACGTGGAACCAGGGGCGTCACCACCGGGGGGCAGAGGGGGCAGTCGCCCCTCCTGCCGTGGGACTGCCCCCCCCCCTGCAATTTGAGGAGGCCCCTATCCGGAAATGCACAGGAAAAAGGTGAGTACGGAGGCCGACGAGACAGACGCTCGTGCTGTCAAGGAGGCCCCAAGGCTGGCAACGAGGGTCCCGGGAAATATAATTAGGTCCTAATAAGAGAAGTAGGACATAGATTGGGAGGAGGCCCCCAGGACGAAAAGGATGCCACCGAGATGGCCAGAAAGCCACCCAGGTTAGACAAGAAGGCTTCCGATGGGTGGCAGGATATTCTTAATTTGGAAAACGAGGCCCCCAAGATCGAAGAGGAGGCCCCTACAATATAAAATAAGGAATGCTAGGAGATATTTATCCGGACGCATGAGGAAGCCCCAAGGCGGGTAAGAAGGTCTCCGCGGGAATGAGGGAAGCCCGCTGAGACCAGCCAGATGAGGCCCATTTTTTGGAAGAGGAGGACCATAGAAGAGAAGATTTGGGACTATGACACAAAAGCACCCTACTAAGAGGATAATGAGGCTCCGAACACAGGTGAGGAGGCCTCCAAGACATGAGAGGAGGCCCCTAATTTGACAAAGGAGTCACCTAGGAGAGGATAAGAGGCCCCAGAAATCACGAGAGTGCCAACAATTGGCACGGAGGCCACCAGGATTGCAAATGAGGCCCCCAGAATTGCAAAGGGGGCCCCAGGATTGCAAAGGAGGTTCCAATACGGGAAGGGAGACCCCAGAAAATGAGAGGAGGTCCTAAGACGGAAGATAAAACCAGTGGATATGAAATGAGGTTTCGGAGACTCAAAAACAGGCTCAAAAACGGGTAAGGTTCCACCAAGATAGAAAAGGATGATCCTGAAACGTGGCAGGAGACACCTAATTCGGAGGAGGACGACACAAGATTGGAAATGAGACCCCATGATGAACGAGGAGGCCCCTAAAATAGGAGAGAAAGGTCATTAGATAAGAGAGATGGCTCCCAGGCGAGAAAGATGGCTCCAAGACGGGTAAGAAGGTCCCCAGAAAATGATAGGGAACTGAGATAGGAAAGGTTGCTTGTAATTTGGAAGAAGAGGCACCTGGGAGAGAAGAGGAGTCCACCAGGAGATAAGAGGCCACCCTTAAAATGGGCAAAGATCGAATCAAAACGCAGAGCAGGAGGCCCCCAAGACGTGAGAGGAGGCCCATATTTTGAAAAAGAAGGCCTCTCGAAGAAAATAGGAGGCCCCTGTCGGACTCGAGAGGAGTCCCTCAAGACGGAATAGGAGGTCTCCAGGGCCGAATGGGGCCCCGAAGACCGGAAGGAGTTCCCAGGAAATGAGAGGAGGCCCTTACGATGGGAGTGGTAGCAGGTATGGAAGGAGGTGAGGTTTCCAATATTGATGATGCCCTCAAGGCTTTGCCAGTACAAAGGAGGAGGCCTACGAGGTGTGGTAGGAGGCCCCTAATTTGGCAGAGAATGCCCCTGGAACATGAGAGGGAACCCATGCCATGTTAAACGGGCCCCAGAATGTAGGAGGAGGCTCTCCAAGACGGGAGAGGAGGGCCATTGAATATGGAGGAGGGTAGGACACACGAGGAGACATCCAAAACCGGTAAAGAGGCTCCAGGAAATGAGACGAGACCCATAAGACGCGAGAGGAGGCCTATAATTTGCAAGACGCCCCTAAGAAATTGTAGGTGTCGTGCCGCGTACTTGAAAACCACGACATGGGCCCAAAAAGATCCGGCCGGGGCCCCTGAAAATCACGCTGAGCCTGGGGTACCAAAAAGTAACGACCGGACCATGAAAATCACGCTAGGGGCACGACAGGTCGTACCGTTCCCCAACAGTCTCATTGGGACACAAATGAAGCTGGGGCAACGAAAAACAATCCGGACATGGATAATCACCCTGGAACCCCACCAATGACGCCGAAAGCCTCCAAAACGTATTGGACGCCCAAAAAGAGTCGAAGTCGCTAAAACTCGCGCTAGGGATCCAAGCAAATGACGTCGGGACACCAAAGATTACATTGGACTCAAACAAGTCGCGTCGCAGCCCTTGAAAATCACACTGGGGGCACAAAAGGTCGCGCCGGGCCACCAAAAGTTGCAGCTGCCCTAACAAATCAATTATCAACCGGAATATCACTCTGCGGCCTCAAAAATCGGGTCAGTCCCCCAAAAACCCGTTGGGCACCGGAAAAAGAAACGTGTCAGGGCATCGATCAAAAATCGCACCATGAGACCGAAGAATCGTACCGGGACCCAACAATATCACACAAGGACCTTTAAAAAGATAGAACTCGATGTCCAAAAAGTTCACACCGAGACTCGATCGAATCGACCCCAGCACCGGCAAATGAAGAACAAGTCCGGAAAATAATACCTGGAGGGCTTTTATACTCCGAAAGGTGCCATCGGCTGAACAAAAATATCCTTCGGTGGCCGCATTGGCATATCAAAGGGCAAATGCTCCCTCCCTCCTAAGAGGGATAAGCTCCCAAGAATCGTGCCGGGGCACCAAAAAGTCGCGCTGGGGCCCCAAAAAGTCGCGCTGGGGCCACTAAAATTCGCGTCGGTGGACTAAAATTCGTACAGGGGGTTCCAAATAAATACGGCGGGGCCAGAAAACTCGCTCAGAGGCCCGAAAATCTGCAACAGGTACTGCCAATATCGCGTTGGGGTCACAGCTAAGTACAACGCGCCCCGCAAACTCGAACCGGTTCCCCCAAATATCGCGCTCGGGACCCACAATTACCATCGGTAGTCCCAAATATTTGGTCTGGGCATCAAACATTCACGTCGGGGCTCACAAAAATTGGCGTGTAGGGCTCCACATAAGCACAGTGTGACCCCAAAAATCGCAGCGGTATCCAAAAAAGTCAAGCCGGAGCCTTCCAACATAGGGAGGGATTCCAAAAAATAACTGTCCGGGTCAGAACAATGGCTCTGGAGCACCGAACAGATGCCGATCAACAGATCAGATGCCTTCATAAATCGCGTACGGCCCCGAAAAACATACCGGAGCTCGAAAACATCGAGGTAAGATACAAAAACACGGCGCCAGGGGCTCGAAAAATCAGACCGGGATTCGGACTGCAAAAAAAAATCAGAAGAGATTCACAAAAATCGCGTTGAGCCCAGGAAACTAGCGTTGGGTCCCCGGAACCACGCGCCTGGGCGCGATAAGTCGCGCTGGGACCCATACAAATCGCACCGAAGCCCCAAAATTGTACTGGGACCCCACAAATGTGCGTCAGAAGCCCCAAATAAACACAGCGGGACCCTAAGAGCACAACGGGGGCCGAAAGTGCAACTGGCCCTCCAAAGCGCACAGTCTCGCAAAAAGCGACAGGGCCGTAAAAAAATGCGTTGCAGCCCTAAATAAACATACCGGTATCTCTAAAAAAATACACCGGAAACTCTCAAGGCACACAGGGACCATGCGACCGCACAAGGACCTGAAAAAGGTGCTGGAGCCGCGAAAAGCAACATGTTCCCACAACGAACAAAAAGACCGAGCACTAAATAAACACATCGGGATCTTTGAAAATGTCCCGACACCTAAAAGAAATCGTCGGTGCACAAAAAAGCAACAAAACCCTAAAACGAGCAGGGGTTTCGAAAATATGTTGAGCCCGTAACAAAAATGGATTGGAGCCCTAAGACACATCCGTAGACGAAGAGAGACGTAATGGGTAAAAAAAAAGAACACTGAGGCAGGGCCTCGGTTCGGTAGCCAATCTGGGAGCATATTTAATCAAATATAGGATTGGAAGATTGGAAATAGGGAAGTAATGATCGAATTTAGTTCATCGAATTTTCGCAGCGATTGTCCATACGAAGCATTCCATCACGTCAAATATGGCGCAAGTCTATCATGTGACAGCAATTAGCAAAACGTAGGAGGCCTAGCAGAAACCGTAGCATCGCACGAAGTGTGGCGAATGCGCCGAATGCGCAAGATGGATGTGCGTGTGCACGAACGTTGGCATCATGGCGACCGGGCGCTATGAACTGGAATGTCTGAAATTGGGAAATTTTACATTTTAAAGTTATTTGTATAGGTGTACTTTCAGTAGTGTGAGGTGACTTATCAAGGGATACCAAAGGAAAACATTCCAACAGGGTGGGGGAGTTAGGGTTGAAATCCGACGAATCAGAAACGATAGTGGTAGATTAGGCCCCTCCATAGGATAATTCAGTTGGTCACTAATTATTGTATTTAAAAAGGTCCCCTTTCACAAAATAGTGGTCGAAATAAGAGGACTTTTTTAACGGGGTAAATGGACCCCATCCAAATACGTTTCCCGCCCCCTCCCCCTTCACGCAAATATAGGTACGCCACTGGTCTCCCAATAATCGTCAGAAACATACGCCCATGGGGTAAAGCCAGCATTGAGGGGGCCAATTCCCCCTCACAAGCATACAAAACAACACCGATGCCCCATACAAAATGGGAGGAATGATGTTTTAAATGCATTTTCTTCCTACAAACTTCTCTTCTGTGATTACAGCCTGCATGATTAGAGCTTCCCAGCTTCAATACCTTCTCAACGACGTCATTTACAAAACTGTACAGCACAGCGAAAACCATGGGTGTGACGGCGTGGAATTTGAAGGCTTTGCATTATTTATGCATTGCCGTTGTTGCATTGTTGCAGTGTCATTTATGCACTGTTGTTCAACAATGCTTGTTCTTCCCGTGAATTTATTACGCTGAGGATTTGTTATTTTAGCTTGGGTGCCAGGTGCCTTGCATCCAGCCCAAATGTTATTAAAAATCAATAAATCCGTGAGATGGCGATCAGAAAACCAATTGAATCCATTTCTTGTGGTCACCTTCGCGAAATTGTCGTCCTAGGACTGATAAGTGATCGTGTAAGCTTACTTATGACATCAAGCTGGTGGGAATGACTAGCAGTAATGATGAATCTAGCTATATTTAGTTCGACTTCGTGGACATAGAAGTGGGTTGATTAATTGGAGTTATTTTAAGATAAGTTACTTAAGGGAGTTATTTAAGATTTTAAGATAGGTTACTTTAAGATACACTTAGCACCAGCCCCGCCAGCTCGCTGCAATCTAGAGGCCAGCGGGAAGATTCTTCTGGTCGAGAAAGCATTAAGACATTGGTTTGTTTTGGCACTTACGTATTTATCCACATATTACTTATTTATGCCCTGATATGGCTCAGTTCTCAGCGAAAAAAAAAATGTTCATGCGTTTTGCGTAAATGATGCACCATGCCAAGAACAAACACGACATCAATATGAAATGATGTTTCCCATTCTGGAATCATAGTAAGAGACTAAAAAAAACAATAGGAGGTCCTAACATAGTGGAGGCCCCTTTCGGGGAACAGGAGGCCCCCTTTGAACATTGCCCCCCCTGGAAGAATTTCGTGGCGACGCCACTGGGTGAGGCTAGGCTTACCTAGGATTGGTCAAGCTAGGTTAGTGTAGATTATCCAATTTTGAGTTAACTCAGTTCAAATCCGATTGGGAGCGTAGAGGCCAGGATCGATTTTGACCACACCAACATTATGGGGGGTTGGTGTGCATCTAGTTTCTAGTTTACTTCATGATTATCAAAATATAAAAAAAATGGACTAACTATGGACCTATGGACTATGGGATACTAACAACTACTGTGCCCATTACTATGGGCATGGTGGTTTTTTAAACAATTGTGACAAGCAACTTTTAATGCTTGTATTATATTTAATACCATGTACCAAATATTTCAGGTATACTTGTGGGTGTTTCAGATTTTACTGATAACATTTTACAGCATGGTTTGCTTGATGTAATCGCATAGCTTTGCTTTTCAAGGATGCCTGAATTTTCTCTATTTTACTGAAAGGAGTAGCTGTGATCTTGCTTTGTGAGCATTGTATTGAATGCAAGCAGCAGTATTTGTTACCTGTGAGCTCTATGGTGCAGCCAGACTTTTTTGTAAGTTGGCTAGCCTCTTAGGGGACCTCCTGTCGAGGGGCCCCCTCTGCTTCTTGAGGGGGGGGATGCAGTCAGGGTGTGTTAGGGACTTTCATCTCCTTTTCCTGTGGTCGCAGTCAAGGGTATCTCGGGCCTCATTTTTCCAAGAGGTGCTCTTGCTCCTCTTCGTCTCTCCCCTAGCTGTTCTGTTAGCCAGTGCACTTCATTTGTATTCAATTCTCCTCGATTTGTGACTGTATGTGTGTATGGGATAACCTTGGAAGTTGTGCTTCACTAATTATGTCAGTTTCTTCTACCGAATACATTTGCATTTACATCTGTATCCATACGTGTACCTTATGCTTTGCATTGGATGATCTTCATATAGGACAGTCTTACAAATAAAGAGCATCATCAACCATGAACAATTCCACTGATAAAGCCCTTCAAATTCAATTTTCTGTCTGTCATATGAGGAACAATTGCATGTCATCAACAAAGAAACAATTAGTCCAGCGCTACTTTGGGGAGCCCAGATGAGTTGCATGGTTTTCAGTTGCCTGGCATTTCCTTATCTTTGGACTTTATAATAATATTTGTATGCATGTTTGCATAGCATTTCATGGCATTTTTTTATAACGAAGGTTCGAAAAGTGATTTTGTTTTGGGTGGGCTGGTAAACAAAGAACTTTCGAATTTTGGGAACCTAAAAATAGAGTGGCCACAATCTGATGTTCTTTTTCGAGGGATGCATTGGTGACTTTTTTCCTCACTACCTTTCGTTTCGGTATCTCGGACCGCCTCTGCTGGGAACACCGGCACCAGCTGGCGTATAAAGGCCGTCTGAGACCACCATCAAGCAGGGTTGGATTTATATTTGTAAGCCATGGACTTTCGGAGAATATTTTTGTGCCATAAAATTTGGAGTGAATTAGTTTCGTCGTTGCGGACATTAGAACATCCGGCCTTTTTATTTCCTGACTATCCGTGTCAACATTTTGTTTTTTAATCTCTGAATATTTTCATTCGGAATAAGTGTAGCAAACAAAGCCCAAGAACGGATCAATTATCATTAGTTTTATCTGAAAGGCGTGGTGTTAAAAGCGCCGTGCAGTTGAATCTCCGTGTACCTTATGTAGACCCTTAGCCAGCGGAAATCGTCAGGGAGGCACAAATACTTTCTGGTCCGATTTTACCTGATGTACTCCCATAGCCGCAATGCTAAAGTAATCCGGACACACGATTTACTGGGGGATGGAGAGGAGGTGGCAGTCCCTACAGTGCCTCAGCCTGGCTACAGGCCAGATCTGATGAGGAATAACTGGATACAATGTATTGGCGTTGGGCGTGTATTCTATATGGAGAAGCACGACGTCCCAGCGACATGCATGCTTTATTCCGTGTGAGTGGAAATGTTATCAATTGTCGAGTTTGAACGCACCGCCTGTTACTACGCTGGGAATAAGCGATTTTGAAGATCCCCGCTCCGCATCGTCCATTACCCAGTCCAATGCATGAAATGATATATATATATATATATATAATCACCTTATCCTCATGCTATCTCAGATATTTGAATACAAAATTGAGTTAAAAAAATGACTGGGTGCATTTTGACACCGGGACATTATCAACAGTTATCTGTTGATAATGACTAAGTGTCAAAATATATCCAGTCATTTTAATCGAGATGTGTATTCATGTGTCTGATGTCATGAGCATGAGGTTAACTCGTTATAAAATCATAACCTTGAGCATTCTCAAAACAGCGCTAGGCAGTGTAAAGACTAATAATGTATGTAGCACCAATTACGGCGTGTATTGATCACGATTCTTTTATATAGCCAAATGTGCTACACGATCGGGTCATTGCCTGACCGGGTCAAACCCAGCCTAGCTCGGCTGAGGTCAGCGCTTGAATCAGTTGAGGTCAGCGCCCGACTCAGTTGGGTCAGCGCCGAACTCAGCTGATGTCAGCGCTTGACCCAGTTGAGGTCAGCGCCTGACTCACTTGGGTCAGCGCCTTACTCAGGTTAGATCAGCGTCTGACTCAGTTGAAGTCAGCACACCTGACACAAATGCGATCAGAATCTGACTATGCTGGGGTCAGCGACTGACTCGATCTGACTCAGCCTGACTCAGCCTGACTCAGCCGCGCCGCACCACCGCCTGCTCGGTGTGACGTCACTGGTCGGCTGATGTTGGCAGACGGCCTTGTTCTGACGCTCTGACCGGCCGCTCCTGCAGTTCAACCACGAGAGCAGCCAGGACCTGGCCGACGCGGGAGAGTGTCCGTCCAGAAACTGCCTCAACACGTGCAACAACTTCACCCTGCACGGCACCACGCGCTCAGCCTGCTGGAACATTAAACACTGCCAGATCTTCCCCAACACAAACAGTAAGCACCGTCACATGCTCGTCATGCATCGCTCACCGGCTCTTACACCATCGCGTCTTCTGCCACCCTCTCACTACAAGGTGTTTGGAAACTATCGCCGAGATGAGACTAAGCTAAATTGTCGCTATGTGACCTATGCAGTTGATGTGCCCCTAAACTACAGAAGCTCGATCGACCTCCTCCATCTGGATTTGGAACTGGGCTGAGTACCCATTCTTCTGATGGAGCATGACACAAAATGAGTGCTGTTTTGCGCAAATTACTGTATTTGTCAATGTGGTATTTGTATTACTGTATTTGTCATAAGTTGTCTGAGCCCCCAGATTGGCGGTGGAGCCATCTGAACCCGTCCCTGCCCTACCGTCACGTCTGCGCCTCTGTTCCCTTGCAAAGATGTAGCGTCCAACTCCACGGACGGACTGTATCGGGCGCGGTTGACGGCTCGCATATCTGGAGTGCCGTAAAGGTGCCGGCGTCGGGTAATGACTGAAACCACTCAACGACTCCGATCCTTCGGACCACTCGGCTCCGGTCCTACAGACCACTCGGCTCCGGTCCTACAGACCACTCGACTCCGGTCTTACAGACCACTCGGCTCCGGTCGTACGTAACAATCGGTTCCGGTCATACAGACCACTCGGCTCCGGTCCTACAGATCACTCGAATCCGGTCCTACAGAGTAATCGGCTCCGGTCTTACATACCACTCGGCTCCGGTCCTACAGACCACTCGGCTCCGGTACTACAGACCACTCGGATCCGGTACTACAGAGCAATCGGCTCCGGTCTTACAGACCACTCGGCTCCGGTCCTACAGAGCAATCGGCTCCTGGCCTTCAGACCACTCGACAGTTCTACAAATGCCTTGTTAATGGAGAGAATGCGGATTACATTTTTTCGTTCAGTATTTTTTATCCTCACTCTCCTTTTGTCCCCATATCTACATCCTTTTCTTTCAGCGCTCAGAAATATTTCCGAAGACCATGAGCTTAGTCCCACTAGGGTGCTTGTTGAAAACCGAAAGTAAATTAATCAACCACTTTCCAAACTGTCCAGAGATGTATCGTGCCCACCTCCCACACTCCTATCCCATCGCATTTCGCCCCTGTCTTGATGCATCCGTAGCCCGTCCGACGGATTTTCTGCCTTCCCTACTTGCGATGCAGCCTTTACCAATGGGATGCCGTTACCCGCTCTGGTTCGTTCCGTCTCGGTTTACCTCGCCGTTGCCATGTTCCGACTACCCTCTGTCATGATGTCTGGCTGTCGGCGCCTGGTGCGACGGTAGCTGACTCTCCCTCACGCATTAATCGGTCGGTGATTCGGGCTTGTTGAAGCGCCTGCCGGCTGTGATCAGTTGGTGACGACTTGATGAGCTACGCGTTCATCTGGGCGACGTGTGTGTGTGTGTGTGTGTGTGTGTGTGTGTGTGTGTGTGTGTGTGTGTGTGTGTGTGTGTGTGTGCGTGCGTGCGTGCGTGCGTGCGTGCGTGCGTGCGTGCGTGCGTGCGTGCGTGCGTGCGTGCGTGCGTGCGTGCGTGCGTGCGTGCGTGCGTGCGTGTGTGTCGTGCGTGCGTCGTGCGTGCGTGCGTGCGTGCGTGCGTGCGTGCGTGCGTGCGTGCGTGCGTGCGTGCGTGCGTGCGTGTGTTCTATTAGGGATTGCATCTCTGAGCGTTCCGGTGCGCCGCCAATTCTGCCACAGTAATGATGAAATTGGTGATACTTTTCTCGGATCAGTAACCAGATACCTCTTGAGCATGTGTTCGGCCGACTGTCGCCGGGATCCCATGGTACATTTTGACTCCGTGAGCTTCTTTATGAGAAGCCCATGTTAGTCGGCGCAGGGATCCAGATGCGTGTGTGTGGGTGGCGAGGCAGGACCCATACCTGGGAGCGCTCGAATCTGTTGAAGAACGCACAAACTTGTTGGGAAGCGCCACAATTAGCTGGAGAGGGCGTCTGGTAAGAAGTAAAAATTAATCGCTGTGGTGTCAATATCGGCTGGAACGAGTGCTATCAGGACGCAAAGTCGATCAACGATTGTGTGAGGATAGCCCATTGTGTGAGGATAGCCCATTGTGTGAGGGCCCATTGTGTGAGGATAGCCCATTGTGTGAGGATAGTCCATTGTATGAGGGCCCATTGTGTGAGGATAGCCCATTTTAAAGCGTTCAATCAAGAGCCGTTTGGCGGGAAATGAAGAGAAGAACGGAACGAGGCCCTCGTCCCCTCTCCGTTGTCTACACCGATAGCGCTGATACATACATGACCATGATGAATTATGTGACGAACCATGACGAAATATGTAGTATGGGTGCATATGCTCTGGTAACGTACATGTTCTTGCAGCCAGGGTACACCAACGCGAAACACGAGAACAGACACACAACGAAATGAAGCGGCAAAAGTATTCGCACATGTGCTGCTTCTTGTTTTGTTGTTGCTTGTTTGTTTTGTTTTGCTTGTTTTGTTGAACCGGGCGTTGTGACGTACTTCTGGAGAAGAAGAGGGGTGTTTGCGCGTGCCACCGATAAGTGTGGTGACCTTTTGTCGACAGGGTGCCACCGACTCTGCGAGGGCGGCTGTTCCAAGGAAAACTCGCCGCACGATTGCACCGCCTGCAAAGCTGTCGAGTTCGATGGCGAATGTATGGATGCTTGCCCGTCAGACACCTACCTGGTACGATGGCGAATGTATGGATGCTTGCCCGTCAGACACCTACCTGGTACGTTAGCAAGCGCTACGGGCGTCGTAGACATTGGGAGGTGTACTGATCACGCGAACAGGTGGTGTCCAACTATCCCGGTGACCTTAGCGTTTCCATCCCATGCTGTAGTTTTGGGCGCTGCTTTCCGTTGGTCGGGAGGACGGCTGGCGCCAGCTGGCCTGGACTGCAGAATTACAGCTGCCGCCGGTAGATGTCAGGAGATGTCTGTTTGGGGCACATAGGGGGGGGGCAGATGCACGCCCGAGAATGTTGATGATGCCATCTATGTAGCAGAGTTCCAGCCTATTCTGTGCAAAGAGAGAGAGAGAGAGAGCTGCCACTGTATCAGAGGATGGTGTTTGGGCGGGGAACTAGTGCCTTCTACATGATGCAAGGTTGAAGCCTCAAGGAACTGGACTATCGGAACTGTGCGACATCTGATGAAAAGAATATATAATGTCAGTGTCCGATGAAGGCAGTCCCAAGGTAATCCCAAGGTATGAAGGTAATCCCAGGTATCTTTGTGTCCGTAGTACGAGGGCTGGCGCTGCATCGGAAGGGAAGAATGCATCGCTGAACAGTCTGCCGATGGCAAGGTCAACTACATGGCTTTTGATGGCGAATGCAGAGAGAAGTGCCCTTCCGGGTTTACCCCTACGGAAACGAGAAACTCCTGCGAAAAATGCAAAGGTCAGTAATATTGAGACCTACTGCCGTGATGTTTTCTATGTACGACCCAATACCCGTGTAAGCGAGTTCGATATGACTTGCAAGTATGGCGCGCAAATCAAGGACGCCACGTGTGGTTGCAGGACATGCCTTCGCGGTGGCGTAAGAACGCTGGTGAAAAGTAGGGATCGGCACCATTTTGTCCCATGGGTTCTCTGATGGTTTAGATCATAAAACTCGCCACACGTCTCTGCGCCCATAGGGCCTGGGTACACTAATGTTATGTCGAGTGCTCCCAATAGCCTCCATGTGCGGCTTTGCGCGTGTGATCATGCACTAACCAGCGGTCTGCTGTGCGCGGCGCAGGAGAATGTCCCAAGGAGTGCCCCGGCAAGCTAGTGGACTCGCCTGAGCGTGCCCGATCACTGAAGGGATGCACCATCATCGATGGAGCGCTGCGCATCCAGGTATCTGGAGGTAAGTCAACAGCTCGGCGTCCGTCACTGAACCCTGCCCTCCACCCGTCCTGACAGCACCGTGAACCCTGTCCTCCACCCGTCCTGACAGCACCTTGAACCCTGTCATCCACCCGTCCTGACAGCACCGTGAACCCTGCCCTCCACCCGTCCTGACAGCACCGTGAACCCTGCCCTCCACCCGTCCTGACAGCACCGTGAACCCTGCCCTCCACCCGTCCTGACAGCACCGTGAACCCTGCCCTCCACCCGTCCTGACAGCACCGTGAACCCTGCCCTCCACCCGTCCTGACAGCACCGTGAACCCTGTCATCCACCCGTCCTGACAGCACCGTGAACCCTGTCATCCACCCGTCCTGACAGCACCGTGAACCCTGTCATCCACCCGTCCTGACAGCACCGTGAACCCTGCCCTCCACCCGTCCTGACAGCGCCGTGAACCCTGTCATCCACCCGTCCTGACAGCACCTTGAACCCTGTCATCCACCCGTCCTGACAGCACCTTGAACCCTGTCATCCACCCGTCCTGACAGCACCTTGAACCCTGTTCTCCACCCGTCCTGACAGCACCTTGAACCCTGTCATCCACCCGTCCTGACGGCACCTTGAACCCTGTCATCCACCCGTCCTGACAGCACCGTGAACCCTGTCATCCACCCGTCCTGACAGCACCGTGAACCCTGCCCTCCACCCGTCCTGACAGCACCGTGAACCCTGCCCTCCACCCGTCCTGACAGCACCGTGAACCCTGCCCTCCACCCGTCCTGACAGCACCGTGAACCCTGCCCTCCATCCGTCCTGACAGCACCATGAACCCTGTCCTCCACCCGTCCTGACAGCACCGTGAACCCTGCCCTCCACCCGTCCTGACAGCACCGTGAACCCTGCCATCCACCCGTCCTGACAGCACCTTGAACCCTGTCGTCCACCCGTCCTGAAAGCACCGTGAACCCTGTCATCCACCCGTCCTGACAGCACCTTGAACCCTGTCCTCACCCGTCCTGACAGCACCGTGAACCCTGTCATCCACCCGTCCTGACAGCACCTTGAACCCTGTCCTCCACCCGTCCTGACAGCACCGTGAACCCTGTCATCCACCCGTCCTGACAGCACCGTGAACCCTGCCCTCCACCCGTACTGACAGCACCGTGAACCCTGTCTCCACCCGTCCTGACAGCACCGTGAACCCTGCCCTCCACCCGTCCTGACAGCACCGTGAACCCTGCCCTCCACCCGTCCTGACAGCACCGTGAACCCTGCCCTCCACCCGTCCTGACAGCACCGTGAACCCTGCCCTCCATCCGTCCTGACAGCACCATGAACCCTGTCCTCCACCCGTCCTGACAGCACCGTGAACCCTGCCCTCCACCCGTCCTGACAGCACCGTGAACCCTGCCATCCACCCGTCCTGACAGCACCTTGAACCCTGTCGTCCACCCGTCCTGAAAGCACCGTGAACCCTGTCATCCATCCGTCCTGACAGCACCTTGAACCCTGCCCTACACCCGTCCTGACAGCACCGTGAACCCTGTCATCCACCCGTCCTGACAGCACCTTGAACCCTGCCCTCCACCCGTCCTGACAGCACCGTGAACCCTGTCATCCACCCGTCCTGACAGCACCGTGAACCCTGCCCTCCACCCGTACTGACAGCACCGTGAACCCTGTCCTCCACCCGTCCTGACAGCACCGTGAACCCTGTCATCCACCCGTCCTGACAGCACCGTGAACCCTGTCCTCCACCCGTCCTGACAGCACCGTGAACCCTGCCCTCCACCCGTCCTGACAGCACCGTGAACCCTGCCCTCCACCCGTCCTGACAGCACCGTGAACCCTGCCCTCCACCCGTCCTGACAGCACCGTGAACCCTGCCCTCCACCCGTCCTGACAGCACCTTGAACCCTGCCCTCCACCCGTCCTGACAGCACCGTGAACCCTGTCCTCCACCCGTCCTGACAGCACCGTGAACCCTGTCATCCACCCGTCCTGACAGCACCGTGAACCCTGTCCTCCACCCGTCCTGACAGCACCGTGAACCCTGCCCTCCACCCGTCCTGACAGCACCGTGAACCCTGCCATCCACCCGTCCTGACAGCACCGTGAACCCTGCCCTCCACCCGTCCTGACAGCACCGTGAACCCTGCCCTCCACCCGTCCTGACAGCACCGTGAACCCTGTCATCCACCCGTCCTGACAGCACCGTGAACCCCGCCCTCCACCCGTCCTGACAGCACCGTGAACCCCGCCCTCCACCCGTCCTGACAGCACCGTGAACCCTGTCCTCCACCCGTCCTGACAGCACCGTGAACCCTGTCCTCCACCCGTCCTGACAGCACCGTGAACCCTGCCCTCCACCCGTCCTGACAGCACCGTGAACCCTGCCATCCACCCGTCCTGACAGCACCGTGAACCCTGCCCTCCACCCGTCCTGACAGCACCGTGAACCCTGCCCTCCACCCGTCCTGACAGCACCGTGAACCCTGCCCTCCACCCGTCCTGACAGCACCGTGAACCCTGTCATCCACCCGTCCTGACAGCACCGTGAACCCCGCCCTCCACCCGTCCTGACAGCACCGTGAACCCCGCCCTCCACCCGTCCTGACAGCACCGTGAACCCTGTCCTCCACCCGTCCTGACAGCACCGTGAACCCTGTCATCCACCCGTCCTGACAGCACCGTGAACCCTGTCATCCACCCGTCCTGACAGCACCGTGAACCCTGCCCTCCACCCGTCCTGACAGCACCGTGAACCCTGCCCTCCACCCGTCCTGACAGCACCGTGAACCCTGCCCTCCACCCGTCCTGACAGCACCGTGAACCCTGTCATCCACCCGTCCTGATAGCACCGTGAACCCCGCCCTCCACCCGTCCTGACAGCACCGTGAACCCTGTCCTCCACCCGTCCTGACAGCACCGTGAACCCTGTCCTCCACCCGTCCTGACAGCACCGTGAACCCTGTCCTCCATCCGTCCTGACAGCACCGTGAACCCTGCCCTCCACCCGTCCTGACAGCACCGTGAACCCTGTCCTCCATCCGTCCTGACAGCACCGTGAACCCTATCATCCACCCGTCCTGACAGCACCTTGAACCCTGTCATCCACCCGTCCTCATAGCACCTTGAACCCTGCCATTCCAACCCGCTCCGACACAACACTTTGAATCCTGATCTTTACCATTCACTCTGACACAGCACCTTGAACCTTGCCCACTCTTATTTATCCTGAAACAATTTCCATCGCTTTGGTGTATAATTGTTAGGCATTCGCTTTGTACACCTACTGATTGTTGTCTTCCCCTGTCATGAGACTGCTGGCCCACTGTAAGATTCCCCCCCCCACTCCACCATGCACTGCAAAATGTTACGTTTCCTTTGGCAGAGAACATCGTACGGGAGTTGGAGGAGAATCTCTCTGAGGTCAGAGTTATCCGACATTACTTGCGTGTCAGCTACTCCGAGCCTCTGGTGTCTCTCGACTTCCTCCGCAATCTGGAACTAATCAAAGGCGAAAAACTCGAATCCAAGTAAGCCACTGAATGGCATGATGCAGCCTCAATAAGCTGCTTAATTAGGGTGTAAATCTACACAAGGGCAGTAATGCTGTTTAAGATCTAGATATCGGCGCATCAGCTACAGTGAGTATCTTCAGTTATGTGGAGACTGCTGCAGGCAAGGATGTAGCTTTGTGTGCTTCTGGGAGGCCACTTGCCCCCCACCCCTCCCCCGCCCAAGCAATATTGGCTTTGCCCCCCCTCCCCCCCCTCCCCGCCAAATCATTTGAACTTTTAACATGGGACTCTATGAGGTATGCTCCTGAATCCATTTGAGCCGGCCCATTGCTTTCACGTATTGTGCCCCCCCCCCCCCCAATAATTTCCCGAAATCTACGCCTATAGCTGCTGGATGGGTAGTGTGCTACACAGCAATGTTAAATTATTCTTGAAATAGGGTGGAATATACCACTTTCTGAACACTCAATCAACATCCTTCTCCAAGAAGTATCGACATTCTGCTCCTTGATGCGTGCTTATGAAGTATTCATGTCTCCTTTCTAACAGTATCTCTTTTATAAGTACCATGTTCATGCTCTCGGTAAGGAATGGTGATACACAAACATTTCGCAACGCACGTTGAGGTATAGGGGTTACCTATAATGTGACCTACACCAGGGGCTCAAATGTTAGTCTAAGACATCAAAAACGTTTTAAATAACACTAATTACATGGCAAATTTCGACATCCTACTGTTCTCGTTTCGACATCTCACACCTAACGAAAAACCATTATTGTAACCCTGCTACACAACGAGCGTGTGCTAGTCAAACATACAGCGGTATGGCTAGGCCTGTTTGCTGGTGTGTGTCCTAGCTGAATGGTAAAGCTCAGGCTATTGCTGAGTCATGACGCCGACGCCGGTGGACGCTGACGTTTGTCCATCCTCCACAGCTACCTGTGCAATATTTTAATATCTGTGTTGTCGTGGGCAGGTACTATGCGCTCTACTTCCTGAACAACCACAACCTAGTGTCACTCTGGCCAAACTCAACTAACTTCAAGGTGGAGAAAGGCCGCGCTTTCTTCCATTTCAACCATAGACTCTGCAAGGATAAGATCGACTCTCTTCTGAAGCGACTGAATATCGCCATCGCCGACGAGGGAACAATCGACGTGGGAGAGCTAACTAACGGCGACAAGATGCCCTGTGAGTGGCGACCACGATATTTGGCCACATAATGTGCATGTGAGGGGGGAGTAGGTGAGGGAGTGGCCATCGTATTGCCCTGTAGAGCAGTGATGATAATACGATGTGGTTGGCAGGACCGACCGTGGAGGCCCGGTGTGTCGGTATGCCGTCTCGTGTCCCGGTGTCGGTGTGCCGTCTCGTATCCCGGTGTCGGTGTGCCGTCTCATGACCCGGTGTCGGTGTGGCGTCTCGTGTCCCGGTGTCGGTGTGCCGTCTCGTGTCCCGGTGTCGATGTGCCGTCTCGTGTCCCGGTGTCGGTGTGCCGTCTCGTGTCCCGGTGTCGGTGTGGCGTCTCGTGTCCCGGTGTCGGTGTGCCGTCTCATGTCCCAGTGTCGGTGTGCCGTCTCGTGTCCCGGTGTCGGTGTGGCGTCTCGTGTCCCGGTGTCGGTGTGCCGTCTCATGTCCCAGTGTCGGTGTGCCGTCTCGTATCCCGGTGTCGGTGTGCCGTCTCATGACCCGGTGTCGGTGTGGCGTCTCGTGTCCCGGTGTCGGTGTGCCGTCTCGTGTCCGGTGTCGATGTGCCGTCTCGTGTCCCGGTGTCGGTGTGGCGTCTCGTGTCCCGGTGTCGGTGTGCCGTCTCATGTCCCAGTGTCGGTGTGCCGTCTCGTGTCCCGGTGTCGGTGTGCCGTCTCATGACCCGGTGTCGGTGTGCCGTCTCGTGTCCCGGTGTCGATGTGCCGTCTCGTGTCCCGGTGTCGGTGTGCCGTCTCATGTCCCAGTGTCAGTGTGCCGTCTCATGTCCCGGTGTCGGTGTGGCGTCTCGTGTCCCGGTGTCGGTGTGCCGTCTCATGTCCCAGTGTCGGTGTGCTGTCTCGTGTCCCGGTGTCGGTGTGGCGTCTCGTGTCCCGGTGTCGGTGTGCCGTCTCATGTCCCAGTGTCGGTGTGCCGTCTCGTGTCCCGGTGTCGGTGTGGCGTCTCGTGTCCCGGTGTCGGTGTGCCGTCTCGTGTCCCGGTGTCGGTGTGCCGTCTCGTGTCCCAGTGTCAGTGTGCCGTCTCGTGTCCCGGTGTCGGTGTGCCGTCTCGTGTCCCGGTGTCGGTGTGCCGTCTCGTGTCCCGGTGTCGGTGTGCCGTCTCATGTCCCGGTGTCGGTGTGCCGTCTCGTGTCCCGGTGTCGGTGTGCCGTCTCGTGTCCCGGTGTCGGTGTGCCGTCTCATGTCCCGGTGTCGGTGTGCCGTCTCGTGTCCCGGTGTCGGTGTGCCGTCTCATGTCCCGGTGTCAGTGTGCCGTTTCATGTCCCAGTGTCGGTGTGCCGTCTCATGTCCCGGTGTCGGTGTGCCGTCTCGTGTCCCAGTGTCAGTGTGCCGTCTCGTGTCCCGGTGTCGGTGTGCCGTCTCATGTCCCGGTGTCGGTGTGCCGTCTGGTGTCCCGGTGTCGGTGTGCCGTCTCATGTCCCGGTGTCGGTGTGCCGTCTCGTGTCCCGGTGTCGGTGTGCCGTCTCATGTCCCGGTGTCGGTGTGCCGTCTCGTGTCCCGGTGTCGGTGTGCCGTCTCATGTCCCGGTGTCGGTGTGCCGTCTCATGTCCCGGTGTCGGTGTGCCGTCTCGTGTCCCGGTGTTGGTGTGCCGTCTCATGTCCCGGTGTCAGTGTGCCGTTTCATGTCCCAGTGTCGGTGTGCCGTCTCGTGTCCCGGTGTCGATGTGCCGTCTCGTGTCCCGGTGTCGGTGTGGCGTCTCATGTCCCGGTGTCGGTGTGCCGTCTCGTGTCCCGGTGTCGGTGTGCCGTCTCATGTCCCGGTGTCGGTGTGCCGTCTCATGTCCCGGTGTCGGTGTGCCGTCTCATGTCCCAGTGTCGGTGTGCCGTTTCATGTCCCAGTGTCGGTGTGGCGTTTCATGTCCCGGTGTCGGTGTGGCGTCTCGTGTCCCAGTGTCGGTGTGCCGTTTCATGTCCCGGTGTCGGTGTGGCGTCTCGTGTCCCAGTGTCGGTGTGCCGTCTCATGTCCCGGTGTCGGTGTGCCGTCTCATGTCCCAGTGTCGGTGTGCCGTTTCATGTCCCGGTGTCGGTGTGGCGTCTCGTGTCCCGGTGTCGGTGTGCCGTCTCATGTCCCAGTGTCAGTGTGCCGTCTCGTGTCCCGGTGTCGGTGTGCCGTCTCGTGTCCCGGTGTCGATGTGCCGTCTCGTGTCCCGGTGTCGGTGTGGCGTCTCATGTCCCGGTGTCGGTGTGCCGTTCGTGTCCCGGTGTCGGTGTGCCGTCTCATGTCCCGGTGTCGGTGTGCCGTTCATGTCCCGGTGTCGGTGTGCCGTCTCATGTCCCGGTGTCGGTGTGCGTTTCATGTCCCAGTGTCGGTGTGGCGTTTCATGTCCCGGTGTCGGTGTGGCGTCTCGTGTCCCAGTGTCGGTGTGCCGTTTCATGTCCCGGTGTCGGTGTGCCGTCTCGTGTCCCGGTGTCGATGTGCCGTCTCGTGTCCCGGTGTCGGTGTGGCGTCTCATGTCCCGGTGTCGGTGTGCCGTCTCGTGTCCCGGTGTCGGTGTGCCGTCTCATGTCCCGGTGTCGGTGTGCCGTCTCATGTCCCGGTGTCGGTGTGCCGTCTCCTGTCCCGGTGTCGGTGTGCCGTTTCATGTCCCAGTGTCGGTGTGGCGTTTCATGTCCCGGTGTCGGTGTGGCGTCTCGTGTCCCAGTGTCGGTGTGCCGTTTCATGTCCCGGTGTCGGTGTGGCGTCTCGTGTCCCAGTGTCGGTGTGCCGTCTCATGTCCCGGTGTCGGTGTGCCGTCTCATGTCCCAGTGTCGGTGTGCCGTTTCATGTCCCGGTGTCGGTGTGGCGTCTCGTGTCCCGGTGTCGGTGTGCCGTCTCATGTCCCAGTGTCAGTGTGCCGTCTCGTGTCCCGGTGTCGGTGTGCCGTCTCGTGTCCCGGTGTCGGTGTGCCGTCTCGTGTCCCGGTGTCGGTGTGCCGTCTCGTGTCCCGGTGTCAGTGTGCTTCCCCATGTCCCGGTGCCAGTGTGCCGTCCCATGTCTGTGTATGGAGGCAGCCGTCGGCTGGTGCTGACAGTTGGTCACGTGGGCCGCCGACAGGCAACCGCCTGCCGCTGTGGGTGGCCGTCGAGAAGCTGTATTCAACGAGAGTTGTGTTGCGATGGGAGAACTTCAGCGACCAGGTCAACGACTATCGCAACGTGCTCGGCTACTACGTGTACTACCGCCAGGCGCCACAACAAAACATCGACCTCTTCACAGAGCGGAACGCGTGCGGCGGAGACTCGTGAGTACGCTCTAGACACCCACAGGTGTGTGTCGGTGTTGACAGGAGACTGCGGCTGGGACCCTCAGTGCACCACCGGGTGTACCGGCCGACATTGTCGGTGTGCCGGCCGACATTGATGGTGTACCGGCCGACATTGATGGTGTAACGGCCGACATTGATGGTGTACCGGCCGACATTGGTGGTGTACCGGCCGACATTGATGGTGTGCCGGCCGGCATTGATGGTGTACCGACCGACATTGATGGTGTACCGGCCGACATTGATGATGTACCGGCCGACATTGTCGGTGCACCGGCCGACATTGATGGTGTACCGGCCGACATTGCTGGTGTACCGGCCGACATTGATGGTGTGCCAGCCGACATTGATGGTGTACCGGCCGACATTGATGGTGTACCGGCCGACATTGTCGGTGTACTGGCTGACATTGATGGTGTGCCGGCCGACATTGATGGTGTGCCGGCCGACATTGATGGTGTATCGGCCGACATTGCTGGTGTGCCGGCCGACATTGCTGGTGTGCCGGCCGACATTGCTGGTGTGCCGGCCGATATTGTCGGTGTACTGGCTGACATTGATGGTGTGCCGGCCGACATTGATGGTGTGCCGGCCGACATTGATGGTGTACCGGCCGACATTGCTGGTGTGCCGGCCGATATTGTCGGTGTACTGGCTGACATTGATGGTGTGCCGGCCGACATTGATGGTGTACCGGCCGACATTGATGGTGTGCCAGCCGACATTGATGGTGTATCGGCCGACATTGCTGGTGTGCCGGCCGACATTGCTGGTGTGCCGGCCGACATTGATGGTGTACCGGCCGACATTGTCGGTGTACTGGCTGACATTGATGGTGTGCCGGCCGACATTGATGGTGTGCCGGCCGACATTGATGGTGTACTGGCCGACATTGCTGGTGTGCCGGCCGACATTGCTGGTGTGCCGGCCGATATTGTCGGTGTACCGGCCGACATTGATGGCTGCCGACGGGTTGTGGATATTTTCTCATCTTCCACACCGGAGATTACACCAGATATATCCGGCTGGATGTCCAGAACCTTCGCTATGGGCAAGACCGTTTTCACCACTGCAGATGGTGGGATTACGTCATTACCCAGTTTTCATCAAGGCCAGTAAAGGCTTACTTTTTGCTAGAAATTGATGTAAATTCAGAAGTGCTCTTTCGCACCTAATAAAGCCTCTGCTCGCGCCATTGGGTGTTGTTTCCAGATTAAATTATGGGACTGCACTGAAGTGTTCTGGTGCGTCCTATGTATGGGATGTAATTATATGTATTTCAGTGAACCGGTACGTACATTTAAAAATTAGTTTTGGGCACCCCGGAAGTGGTGCACAGATGACAAGATGGGATGCCGGGACAGGATGCCGTGCTGCTGCTTGGATCGCAACAGAAACTGCTGCTCCCGCGGCGACGTGCGTGTATCCAGTGCCTACTCATCTGTCCACAGGTGGAAGATGGTGGATTTCAGCGACGACCTGTCGGCGAACAACACCGTCCTGACACAGATGATCGTCAAGCTTGAGCCGTTCACGCAATACGCCTTCTACGTGGAGACGCTGATGGCTGATGCTGGGCCCAATGCCAAGACTGGCCAGTCCAACGTCACCTACTTCACCACATTGCCCATGAGTGAGTCACACTTTCTCCTGGAATATTGTATCCCGTGTGGTTGAGTTACTCTCTTCTTGTGTGAAGCTGTGTTGTCTTGTACATGTGTTCCAGGATGGTTTTACCGCACCCTTCTCGGTGATAGTTGGTTCGATGTAGTGCGATGAATCTGTAATGAAATGCAAGCAGCAAACCTGGCTGTTATTCGACGAATGTCTTTAACATGCAATTGGCTGGAGATTATTTGTTTGCTTCTGTGACTGCTTGCATGGCTGCTCGAACCCCCACCGAGGGATGGTTTGCGTTCTGAGAGCTTGGAAACGTTACGCATTGTGTGGTGTTCCCGCTTTCGTCCACCCGGTGACTTAGTTCTATGGGGCAATCAATTGGGCCATTGAAAGAAAGCTATTTTGGAAGCCTATTCCACATAGTATTTATTGCCGAACGCATAAAGCCACCCAACACAGGCCCGTGTTCCCATGGCAACAAACCCTGGATTTATATTCTTCCATACTTCTTTGACATGCCCACCTCATTTGTACCATCATCTCGATGGAAACTTCTCAATGGAAACGCACTGATCCGGCCATCAAGCATCCATTCCGCTGTATGATTGTGAAACGGAGGTAACTGAGGAAAGCACGAGCCTCAACCAGCCTTGATTTACGACCAACTCCCGCTTTGTCCCTGTCGTAATGAGTCTGCGACCATGGATGTCGATTGGTGTGGCCATGGATGTCGATTGGTGTGGCCATGGATGTCGATTGGTGTGGCCATGGATGTCGATTGTTGTGGCCATGGATGTCGATTGGTATGACCATGGATGTCGATTAGTATGGCCATAGATGTCGATTGGTGTGTTCATGTATGTCGATTGGTGTGGCCATGGATGTCGATTGGTGTGGCCATGGATGTCCATTGGTGTGGCCATGGATGTCGATTGGTATGCTTTTGAGGGGCGCCCTGCCTCCCCCACCAATGTTGCGTTTCTTCCCAATAATTTCACCTTTTAGCATAAAACCCTAGCATAGGCCCCTCCCCCAATGCATTTCGCCCGCCCATCGCTTCCATATATTCACCCACCCCCAAATAATTTTCCGAAATCACCTTCCATGTCTGCATCGCTCAGGAAGAGCCGCACCGTACTGGCGCGCAGCTGGTCCTTGGGTTCGTGCGGCTGATGTGGCTCCCAAGCGAGCGTGTGTGCACCAATGACGTCACAGAACCACTGGCTTCGTCTGCAGGGCCGACGGTTCCCCGCAACCTCAAGGTGGTGGCCATAGAGCCGCGCGTCGACGCGTCCGGCCAGAATGAAGCCTCTTTGCTCATCAAATGGGATCCTCCGGCGCGTCCCAACGGCATCATAGTGCAGTACATCGTGCGCGCGCACAATAATCCCGAGCAGCTCGACCCCAACTTTGACTTTTGCCAGGATACCACCGGTGAGTGAACGTCAGCGGGGTGAGCGACCGAGAGTGAGTGGGTAGTCCCAGTGTAGGATGGTAGGTGATCTCTTCTGGTAATTGAATCAGCACAAAACACGGCGTAATGACCGTGATGCTGAGGGTAATGACCGTGATGCTGAGGGTAATGACTGCGATGCTGAGAGTAATGACCGAGATGCTGAGGGTAATGGCCGCGATGCTGAGAATAATAATCGCGATGCTGATGGTAATGACCGCGATGCCGAGGGTAATGGCTGCGTTGCTGAGGATGTCCTGTCCAGATGGAGGTGATCACATATCTACTTGCCTCTAGCATCGTTTAGTTTTAGATGTGATGACCGGACGGTCGAATTTTGTATCCGGTCTGAACAAGCTTCGGACATGACATTATATATTAACATGCATTGGAAGGGTTTTGTTAGCGTTGGTTTTCAGATTGTTGGCCGCAGTTCAAACAACCAGCTCTTTCACCACGACTGTAAAGACTCGTTTACATCTGGACACCTGGCTATTTCTGGATTTTTTGGCGACCGAAAAAGCAGTCGAATCGTCCCCAGTTGGGCCCGTCAAAGTTCTGCCGGATGTGGTCCAGTCACGCCAATTGTCAACTCATCTACATATTTCCAAATGTACTTTCTTTTTTGCGTCAGTCCTTGATCGTGATCAAAAAGCAAATTAAGCTGGATTTCGTTCCTGAGGGCATTCTGCAAGTGATGGTTTTTCAATCAAAGAACACCAATTATGTGATGTAAATGTTGTCAGCGCTTACCAAGAACGTCGGTTGTTTGGTAAGAAGAGTAGTGATCCATGCCTATTTTCAACAATCGGGTGCAGTGCCAAGCGAAAGGACCTGATTAAAATGCAAGTTAGCGGTTCCGCGGTTTCGGAAGCAAATACATTCACTAATTTGGACGAAATTTATCCTGGCGGAACCGCCTTCCATTTTCACGTTCGTCGGCTCTCAGTGCATCTCAGACGACGATGGGACGGATGGAGTCACCTTCCATCTTCATGTTCGTCAGTTCTCGGTATACCTCAGGCAACGATGGGACGGACGGGGCCGCCTTCCATCTTCATGTTCGTCAGTTCTCGGTATACCTCAGGCAACGATGGGACGGACGGGGCCGCCTTCCATCTTCACGTTCATCAGCCCTCGATATATCTCAGGCGACGATGGGACGGACGGGGCCGCCTTCCATCTTCGCGTTCGTCAGCCCTCGATATATCTCAGGCGACGATGGGACGGACGGGGCCGCCTTCCATCTTCACGTTCATCAGCCCTCGATATATCTCAGGCGACGATGGAACGGATGGGGCCACCTTCCATCTTCGCGTTCGTCAGCTTTCGGTACACACGTGTTTTATGCAAGTATCTGAAGAAGCATTACACCTCATTCTAACAGATAGTCTCAGTAGTCTTTTGGCACTGTGATCCTTTAATCCATCACACACCATTGTCCAGTAAATAGTCTTAAGGTTGACGTCACTACATGCAGAGGGTAAGGCAGTTGTTATGTGCTGGATTCCGAGCCACGTCGGTATATTAGAGAATGAGGCCACTGACGCGGCTGCAAAGCGGGCAGCACAGAAACCATGTACGCGCAATGTGCCTGTTCCTGATCGAGATATATATCCAGTCATCAAGGTTTACGTTTTTCGTGAGTGGCAGGTGCTTTGGGACGCGGTTGGTGAAACAAGATGAGGACAATTAAACCTAACATCAGCCAGTGGTACTCGTGCTCGCGTAGGACTAGGCGAGACGAGTTGGCACTGTGCCGCCTACGCATTGGCCACACGTACGCAACGCACGGTTATATTATTTGTAGTGATGATGTACCCATGTGTCCAAGATGCCAAGGACGCCTCTCGGTGCGTCGCATCTTGGCCTCATGCCCTCAGCTTTCTGATGAAGTATTACTTTGGACGATCGCGGCCGCTCTCGATTCGTGACGTTCTGGAGGATGCACCCGTCGCGATCAATTCTGGTCAATTGTTCTACTTTCTTTTGAAGGTAAACTTCCGTGCTATATATTCCCCTGTCTAACCCCTTGTACGAGTGCAAGCTTCCACACTAGGATTTTTAGGATGGACACAGTTTAGGATGGACACAGTTTAGGATGGACACAGTTTAGGATGGACACAGTTTAGGATGGACACAGTTTAAATAGGCTTGCCAATGCAATTGATGCGCCCAAAACTCTAATAACTAACTAGCTCTCGATACACCTGATGCGACGATGGGACGTACGGAGCCGCCTTCCATCTTCACTTTCGTCAGCTCTCGGTATACCTCAAGCGACGATGGGATGCATGGGCCCGCCTTCCATCTTCATGTTCGTCAGCTCTCGGTATACCTCAAGCGACGATGAAACTACCGCTTCAGTACACGGTGCAAACACGAGAGCAACCCATCGGTGTTAAACGGTGACAAGCGACTACCCACATCGGGAAAGTGGCTATCAACGTCGTCGACAGTGTCAGTATTGGTCAAGTTGTTGAGGTTGGCACGGCTGGAGAGGCTAACTCCACGCATTTGTTTGACGCTTCGGTACCATTTTGCACCACATATCTCGAGTGTCCATCACATACCTCCTATGTGTCGCCTATAGAAGGCAGTATGTCACACGTGGCATATAATGTGAGTTGTGTGTGGCACAGTATGACCGGGACTGATGTGAGACAACAAGGACCGTGCTGCATCTGGACACCTATCCTATGCGTTAATTCGACACATTGCACTTCGTTTCATGATAGGTATCTAATACTCTGCGGGGAAGCCGAGTTTTGGAGCCCAGTTTTGGCTGAAGTGCAGGCAATTTCTGCTGAAGTGGATTATTTTTTACTTTCCATATGCCGATATTGGATACACTATTTACGCAATCGAGCTTTGCTGCCGAACATGGGGCACGGATTCAAAATTTGAATGCGCAATATCGAATTGAATGTACATTATCGAAATAGGTTTACTTATTTCTGAAATTACTCCACTTGCGCGAAAATTAGACGCAATCAGGTGCATGTCGACAGGATACCAAGAGATGGCAGCTGCGTTCGATCCTCAACTGTTCGGCAACGGTGTGGTACTCTATGCTGGGTCTGCAGCATTGAAGCCCCACAATCCGCCCCCTTTTCTCGCTCGTCCAGTACCCGTAGTGATACCCTATATTGGTAAAGTAAGCAAAGCAGATTAATATGGAATGTGTTAATTGTTGTTGCATTGGGATTGTTATCTGAAGTCGCTATTGGCTCAGGGTGTAGTCGCATGCTGAACGGCAGTTAATTGGGGACCACCCAAGATCTGCAGCATCGTGCACGTCCCGACAGCCGTGGCCGCGCCGCGATCACGTGACGACCACGTGACCAGTCTGGTGGCCAGCCGTGCGCCGACACTGGCCGTACCGCCAGTGTGTCGTGAGACATCTGCCGTCTGACGTGACCCGGATCTTCACAGCGGTACAGTCCCCCGACACTGTGGCCGTACCGCCAGTGTGTCGTGAGACATCTGCCGTCTGACGTGACCCGGATCTTCACAGCGGTACAGTCCCCCGACACTGTGGCCGTACCGCCAGTGTGTCGTGAGACATCTGCCGTCTGACGTGACCCGGATCTTCACAGCGGTACAGTCCCCCGACACTGTGGCCGTACCGCCAGTGTGTCGTGAGACATCTGCCGTCTGATGTGACCCGGATCTTCACAGCGGTACAGTCCCCCGACACTGTGGCCGTACCGCCAGTGTGTCGTGAGGCAGCTGCCGTCTGATGTGACCCGGATCTTCACAGCGGTACAGTCCCCACCGAAGGTCACCACCACGACGAGGCCGCCGCTACGGAACGTGTCCATCCTGAGTGACATCACTGACGGCTCCGAGTGCTGCGAGTGCACCGCCACAGACGGCAAACGGCGGGGCGGGGCGGGCCGTGCCGGCATCGACGCCGTCCAGAAGAAGGACCAGATCTTGTTCGAGAACGTGCTCCAGAACGCCGTGTTTGTCAGGAAGACCACGTGAGTAGTTCGTCTGTGCAGTACGATAAGGCGAAGTGAAGTGACGTGGAGTAAGGCATGCGCTGGACACTGAGTCAGACACTGGGTGTGGCAGGGACCGTGTCTGTTCGTGACTGCGTGCGGTCGCGTTCCCACCGACCCGCTTTCGCGTTGATACGGTGTAGTAGCTAAAAGCGTCCAGCGATAAATAATTGGTGCACAGTAAGATCGTGTCACTTGTAAATGCTGTCGCTGTGCGTGCGTCGCCTGTAGTCTATTGTATCACACTATTGTGACTGAGCTGCACAGGTGCGAAAGTAGTGATTCACCCGCCCCCAATGTAGACTTGAAGTGAGCACGAATGGCATGTGGCGTCCCGCCGAGAACACGGCGGGCAGCATGTCATCACGGCAACGACCGTTCTCGTATCTGGTTTGGAGGCCTGGAGTGCCGCGTGAGTCGGCACTCCGAAGTGTGCCGATAGCGGACCGGCACCGTCACGTTGTGACGTCACGTCGTCACCCGTCATTGTTGCTGTTGCGCGTGCTTCTGGGCGCAATCTTCAGCGCACTGTGTGATGTTGCAGCCGGGCGCCGCGCAGTCGCGGCCGACGCAGCATCAACGGCTCAGCGCCGGAAAACTCGTCGTCTCCAGCCAACGGCAGCGGCAGTCCGGCGCCATGTCGACACTACACCACGTCGGCGCACGGAAGTAGGTGCCGCCCAGCGGCCGACGGGCCGACGGGCCCCCTTCGTTCTGACCGCCATCGAACTGCACTTGCCTCGGCGACGTTTTGTGCGCGGCGCTGGGTGTGCGCAGCTAACGTGTACTTGGTGTGGCTTCAGCTGCGGCGGCCGTCGCCCGGCGCACGGCGTGGTCACTTGTCAGCCAGCAGGGTCTGTTGTCCCATGCACGTAGCTAACTAGCTGGCACCGAACATGGACACAGGTTATATTGGTTCTGATATAGTCCGAGTCTGATCAGTGAGCCCGGTACGCCAACGGTCTGAACTGAGTGTCAGCTATCTCCACAGTCTGATCAGTGAGCCCGGTACGCCAACGGTCTGAACTGAGTGTCAGGTATCTCCACAGTCTGATCAGTGAGCCCGGTACGCCAACGGTCTGAACTGAGTGTCAGCTATCTCCACAGTCTGATCAGTGAGCCCGGTACGCCAACGGTCTGAACTGAGTGTCAGCTATCTCCACAGTCTGATCAGTGAGCCCGGTACGCCAACGGTCTGAACTGAGTGTCAGCTATCTCCACAGTCTGATCAGTGAGCCCGGTACGCCAACGGTCTGAACTGAGTGTCAGCTATCTCCACAGTCTGATCAGTGAGCCCGGTACGCCAACGGTCTGAACTGAGTGTCAGGTATCTCCACAGCTGCTCATTTCTTCTTCAAGCGTGCCTGTCGATAATCTCACCTCAGGTCACCGTATGTGATGCGTTCAACTCGGCTTCATTTGCGCACGTCAGCCCGTACCTATGCCGGCGATTGAGTGTATGCTGTTCAGGCTAGCTGTTCGGTAATGTCCGGTTGCGCCCCGCCTACTTGCCGGATCCTGTCGCCAGTCCTCGGTGTACGTTGTGTTCGAGCCGGTACCATCCCAGAGAACATTGCCAGGTATACCTATCATAACCTAGCCTAACCATCCCAGAGAGCATTGTCAGGCACACCTATCATAGCCTAACCTAACCATCCCAGATAACATTGCCAGGTACACCTGACCTGCCCCAGGTAGAGGCGAGCAGTGCACTGATGTCGTGTTGTGCTCCTCAGAGTGGTGCATGGACTATGAGGGCTTCGTGTCGGCCAACAACACCAAAAATGGCACCATGGTGACGAACCTGCGGTACTTTGCCGAGTACACCGTTGAGGTGTTGGCGTGCCAGCGCAACATGAAGGGGCTCTCTCACAACGGGACTCTTCTCAACAGCCTCTGCAGCCCAGCCGCCATCGCCAGCCAGAAGACGAAGAAGATCGGTGGGTGGCTGGCTGGGATGGTGTCACGTTTGCAGATACTTGTCGTTCACCCAATGCAGTGGCACTAATTTGTCCCGTCACTGAACTGCAGCGCCAAATCCGAACAGCCTATGTCATTCACTGACGCTGCAGTTGTTACCTGTGATGCGCGTATTGTCAGATCGTGTGCATGTATTAGTCGGTATGGAACAAAACTACCGGGCAAACGCTGCAGGATGCTACGTCATGATACCACTGTTGTCGCTGCAGAGGGGACGCCCTGGTGCCGCCACAGCAGGCGGCACCGTGGTGCTACCATCACAGTCCGACCCCGGACAGCGTCGAAGCCGCTTGTTTCAGCCACGACTAGTGAATCCTCATCCAGATGATTAACAGGCAATTAGTTGGCCATAGAGACACCCTATATTTTTTTTCAGCAGAAGCTGGACTTATTGGGCCGCTAAAAGTTGCCAATCCCCCCCTCCCCCATTCCGTGGTTCGTGATGGAGGAAGTTGCGATGTTACCATAGTAGTAATTTGATGTGTCGTTATCTTGGCGTGGCGTGACGTGACGTCAGGTGGTGTGCGGTGCCATGCCGTACCATGACCGCCATGGCTGACCCCGGTAGCGGCGGCCGACCAGCTCACCCAGAGGCCGACCATCTCCAACCAGACGGCGGGCGGTCACGTGACACTCACCTGGTTCGATCCGCCCGACCCCAACGGTGGCCGAGTGCTCAGCTACATCTTCCACAAGCAGCGGATGGACAGCGAGCAAGCGGTCAGTACGTGGTGTCGGTCATCTTGCCAGTGTCCGCCCACTCCACCTTGGTCTCGTTCGGCGGTGTGACATGTCACATTGAAACCTGACTGTGATACCATGCGTGTGTTGGCTGTGGCTCCAGATGCCGCCCAGGAAATGTGGCGCTAAGGACTCCGTTGCTTTTATAACGTTTCATGAGCGGTCCTGTGGACTTGCAGTCGTTTAGGAGCATTTCTTGAGCGCTTTATCCATGTTTGGTCGTTTACCAGGATTATCGCACTGCGTGCACACTAGCAATTCCCGGGACAGTGACCAGAGAGTGCCAGTGTGACTGGCCAGTACGCAATCACAGATAGCTGGTGCTGCACATTTTGTACCGGTACTGTTAGAAATCTTCTGCGGAGTCGTGATGGCTATTTGTGCGCAACGTTATTGTAAGGTCACTGTTTGGTGCTATAGCCAACATACAATGCGGACAGCCCGCCATATGAAGGTGTAGTGCAGCCGTTGTGGAGCACGGAGTGAGACTTTGTACCGTTGCACGCCCGTCTGGTGACCCCTGCCCTCTCCGTCCGGCAGGAGATCCCCGGCAAGGTGCATCTGTGCCCGCTGGAGCCGTGCGAGGTGCAGCCGTGCAAGCGAGAGACCAGGCAGTGGCTGCCTGTGGGCAACATCAGTCTGTGGGTGCGCGCTCGCACGCTGGCCGGCGTCGGCGAGCCCTCGCAGATGGTGTTCTACGTGGTGGCGGTGAGTGGCGCACCTGACGAGCCGCTACGGCGTCGTGCCAGTGGTAGGCACACGCCTGTTGTTGACGCCTGGCGGACATGTGGTGCGTGGTGTGGCGGCTGCCAGTGGCAGGTGGTGAAATTATGGTTTTGTTCCGCATGGTCACCACGTAATCTTGCAGATGTATGATAAAATATCGGAAAATAACGGCTACAGTCAAGTCGGTCCATGCAGCTCATCAAGCACTCTGAATATATTATTCGGCCAAGGGTACCATGTGGCGATGCTTATTGTATATGCGACAAGCGTTGACAAAGATAGGTTGAATTTCCTTTTCAGTTGTTGGCCGAATCAACGACGACATGTGACAAATTATGGGTGCCTATGGTCTATTGCACTCGTGTCGATATATATGTGTGATAATACTACCAATATTACACTAAAATCTCTTAGTGCTTGCTCTAAGTCAGGCGTTATTACTATGCACAGTATTTACTTCTTGAGTGACCTTACAATGATGCAACAGTTGGTGATAATCAGATTTTTGCATCATTGTGAGGCGCGTTGTTTTAAAGCACGCATTGTGAATATTATGCTAATTATATATACCCGTGGCACTAACTGCGCTGCACCAGCCGAGAAGGCACCTTACCCACATACATAATACAGCCTGATTGTTCGACGTATGGCACCTGACCCGCACTGACCGCCCGGTGTGTACCGCCACGGCCAGGCTCCGGAAGGTGAGGTCTCCCAGGAGGCTATCGTGGGTATCGTGGTGGGTGTGCTGCTGGTGCTGCTGGTGGCTGCCGGTGTGGCCGTCTTCCTCTACCGCCGGCTGGAAAAACGCCAGGTGGACGCCATCTACACCAGCTGGAACCCGTACTATGGTGAGCTGTTTGTTTGTTTGTTTATTTATTTATTTAACACATCACAACACGCATACAAGATGACCAATTTTGCTATTGGCACAAAAGACCAAGCTGGTCTTAAATCTAGGTGCCTCTTGAAACAGCGTCTTTAACCTATAAAACGCTTGACCACCGACACGGTGCGACAATCGCTACCTGCCCCCCGCCAGCACGCCCCATCGCCACACAAAGCATGCACTCGTCTGAGTGGTACCCAACACTATGCCTGCACCCGGTAGCACCTGGTTAGTTCTGAATGTTAGTTTGTTGTGTTAAAGCGTTTTGTGTTGATAAGAAACGTCTGAAATGCATATGTTATTATGTTAATGCAATAAACGGCTCAAGGTTCTTTCTGATACCATATCCAAAAATAAGTGCTTGCGAGATCTCCTTTTCAGTTAAATTAGTAAACATATTTGTTGTGCTTCGGAGTTTAGTGAATAGAATATCTCTATGGAAAGCATAAAGAGGACAGTGAAATATGAAGTGAATTGTATCCTGTTTAAAGTGGCCACATGGGCATGATGGGTCATGCAGAGGATTGATGACAAATACGTCTGCGTTTAGTTGAGTGAGGCCCATTCTAAATCTTGCATGTAGCGCGTTGCCTACTTTTGTTCCTAGCGAATAATATTGTGGTGGTATCGTGGCACCTGTGCGACCTATAATTGAACTCTTGAATTTATTGATGTTTGGTTGGTGTCTTAAATTTTCAGGAAGATTATTCCACACCTTTGTTGTGGCCAGGAAAAACGATTTTTGGAACGAGGCGATTCTATTTCGCGGGACTGTTAGTGTAGTTGAATTTCTCAGGCGCCTTCCTGTAATGGTCTGCCGTGGTTCAGTAACTAGTTTTGTAATATAATTTGGGAGTCTCATACCTGCGTGCTTGATTTTGTGAAACAAAAGAAGTTTATGAATTTCTCGCCGTGTTTTAAGCTCATCCAATCCCAATTCCGACCTAATTTTTCCTGATGATGATGATGATGATATAGTGCACCTGATGTAGATGTAGATGTAGATGTAGATACATGTAGATGATGATGATTTTTCCTGATAATTCCTGATGATTCTATATAGTGCACCTGTGATTAATCTAGTTGCTCTTTTTTGTAATTTGTCAAGTCTGAGTGCATCCGATATTGTTATATGCCCGTCGTATATGGTGTCTGCGTAGTCAAACAAAGGCCGAATGTAATTTTTGTACAAGTTTAGGAGGATTTGCTTTGAAATCTTACTTGCAATAGGATAAAGAGGGCTTAGTGCACAGTTGACCTTTAGGATAATGTCGTTTATGTGACTATGGAAGCGCAAGTCAGAAGAAAATGTTAGGCCGAGGTGTTTATGATTTTCTAAGTTTGGTATTGGCTGGCTTCCCATTCTGAGATTGAGGGGTTTACTGTTTCTCTTAGATGTGAATGTTTGTTGGATCGTTTTTGCCGCGTTAAATTGTATGCCCCATTTTGTTCCAAATTCGTGTATAATATCAAGATCTTTTTGAATTGATTGTTGTGCTTCCAGTGAGCCTTGGGTGTGCGAAGAGCAAAGCGACGTGTCATCAGCGAAAAAAACGTATTTCACTTGTAATCATGTCCGCCAAGTCATTTAAATATATTAATGCCAAAAGGGGTCCCAAAACAGAACCTTGTGGGCAGCCCGCATTTGTGGTAATTGGTGATGATAGGCTGTTTCCTACCCTTACACGCTGTTCTCTATTTTCTAAGTATGATTGTAGCCAATTTAAAGCAGTACCGGTAATCCCACAATCATTTTTGCATTTAAAAATAAGTCCTGCATGCCATATAGTATCAAAATATTTTTGTATATCCAAATATATACATGTAAAGTCAAGATTTCGATCTAAAGATGAATATAGAGTATGTGTCAAGTAGAGCAACTGTAGTTGGGTCCCATGATAGGGACGGTAATCACTTTGTTTCTCAGAGAGTATATTATTTTCCGTTATGTGTGAATAAATTCGTTTAAAAACTAACTTTTCTAGAATTTTGGACACACACGATAAGAGGCTAATTGGCCTATAATTTGTGGGATCAGAGCATGACCCTTTCTTTTTGAATATGGGTGATACATTAGCTTGTTTCCATTCCTTAGGGAAAAGTCCGAGTGATAAGGATTTGTTACATAATTTAGTAAGGGGTTCGTAGATAAGAATAGCAATTAATTTAAGCAGCCTGGGAGGTATTTCGTCAGGTCCTGTTGATTTATTTGGATTAAGATGGTTGAGCTGCTGAAGAACTTCATCTTCAGTGACTTGCATTTCTGCCAAACTTGGAAAGCTATGATTATATTGTGCGTCCATGGAGGGTAGTTGCAAGTTGTTAGATGATTGCGATTGTCCCGCAAAATGCGCGTTGAAGAGTGTTGCCTTCTCTGCATCATCAATAATTGCACCATTTGGACCATCTAGGGGTGATATGCTTTGGGACATCGTGGTACCAATTATCCCCTTTAAAATTTGATGGTATTTTCGAGGGCTATGTTTACATTCACCTAGTTTCCTAACCTGGCTCTTAATGTAACTGTTCTTTAGTGATTTGTTAAGTTCGGTGACTCTGTTCCGTTGATCTTTCCAATTATTCCAACTAAACCATGTCTGCATCCTTTTGGCACTTCTAAATAATCGGTCTCGTTTTCTGATATTTCTCTTGAGCTCAGAATTAACCCAAGGTTTGCTTGCCCCGTTGATTTTGATTATTTTTTGTGGGCATAGACTCTTTTGCGGATTGAATAATAACATCAGAAAACATTTTTGCGGCTTCATCAACGTCGTTTCCTAAAACATCTTCCCAGTCTACATTTTGGAGGAATGTGATGATTTTGCCGCTGTCTAGCTTATCAAAGTCCCATATTTTCTTCTTATAGATTTGCCTGGTCGACTTGGTGATATTTAAAGTTGCAAATATAGGGTAATGATCAATATTTGAGAAAGGAGGCAAGACACCACATTCAGAAACCATTTCTTTGTTTGAAGTAATGATTAAGTCTCTAAGATTTTCTACTTCGTTCGCGACTCTTGTCGGTTCGTCTATAAGTTGGAAAAGTTCCAGCGTGTTAATTGTTTCCAGAATATCTAAGTCAAATGGGGTAACTCTTCCCTTGGCGTACGACTGGTTCAAGAAAATATTGCCAGCATTAAAATCGCCCATAACAAGGATAATTGATGGATTCGACATCAGGGCTAAGGACATGCTATCATTAAATTTGTCAATAAATGACTTATATTCGCCTGATGACAGATTCGGTGGGAGATATGTGCAGCATATTATGATCGATGCATCTTTAATTTTCACCAGACACCATATCCATTCCACATCATCAAGTTCCATGTGGTTGAGTCTTTTGACTGCGAGTGCCGTGCTTACATATATTGCAACCCCACCTTCCTGGCGAGTCCTGTGCCTCGTCAGTGGATCATGAAACTGGTCTAATCTGTAAAGACTTGGGTGGACCTGGTTGCTTAGTTTTGTCTCAGTTAATAATAATATGTCTACACTATTTTGAGTTGTAAATTGTGCGACCTCATCAATTCTTGCAGGGGCCGTGATACTGTTTATGTTTACATGGCTTATTTTTATTCGTGCTCGATCGACGAATGGAGGACCGAGGTTAGTCTCAATACCAGATATAATGAGGAGTATCCTGAGATCATGTGTTTGATTCCAGATATCAATGAGTACATTTTTATTGGCACCGGTGCGACGAGTCCTCATTTTATATTCGGGGTGTCCGTGTACGTGATTTCGTGCCACATGTCGTGGACGATGTGAATTTAGAATGGGTTGGTTCAAGAGCTTTTTAATGTTACTATGTGAAAACAAGACACAGTAAAACCAGTTGGTGGGGACAGGTGCAGACACAGTAATGAGACAATGGTGCCTACCCTAGGAACAGCGGTGGTGGGCAGCGCACTTTCAACATTTTCCTCCCTTAATATACGAGGGTTAGGCGTAGCTCGTGAACATCACGACACAAAACAGTACTCAGAATGGAGCAAGTTTGGGAATATTTCACAGAAGCAAGATATATACGAGACTTCACACCATGCATGTCGCTAAAAACGCACGTACAGCCTTATGGTCATACTATGCAACTGGTTATGCCCAGATGCGATAACATGCCTCCGACAGCGCCCAGACAGTTACTCGCCGTGGGATTAGCACGCAAGGACTGGCACTCGGCTCTGGGCGCGCCAGTTGCACCGCTCCAAACCGCGCGGCGCTCGGGCACGCCGATGCTGCGCCGCAGCGCATCCAGTGCTCGCAGTGTCAGCTCAGATCGCCGGCAGGCGCATGTGCACGGTGGTCGGCGGCAACGCCCCGATCCCACAGACTGGCGCCCAGTGAACGAGCCACCGCCCATGCTTCACATCACCTACGGTTTAACCCTCACTGGCGCTGGGTAGCTCCGCCTCTGCCGCTCCTGCCCCTCCTGGTCTGGAATTCAGCGCCGCTGGCGGGAGCGCGGTCCGCAGGGGCGGACTCAGCCGAAATCGTCTGGGTGGGGACGTGATCAGCAGCGGCGGACTCAGTCGGACGTGTCGTCGTACGATCGACTCTCACCCCATCTGGGCAGGGAAGGTCTGATAGGCATCGGATGACTCTTGTCGACCCATTTTCGCATTTTCGTATTTTCATTTTTCCATTGTCCGTCCAAGCTGCCACGATTATCCCTCGCTGTTTCAGCTGGCGTGCGTGGTACATCGTTTCGGCATTCTTCTTCGTTAGGTTTTCTGAAATGTAAATATCACAGGCTCTGTCGGATCGCAGCCGTTTCCTTGCCTGAAGAACTTCCTGGCGTTTTTTATACGAGTTCAGTCGGACTATAATTTTGCGTGTTTTCCCTTCTCGAGGACGTCCGACCCGATGGCTAACAGCAATATCATTTTCCGTCAAGGTGATACCAGCTCCCCTAGCCACCTCAATAACTAGGTTGTTTATGTCCTCTCCGAGACTTTCGGGGACACCAGCAATGTCCAGGCAGTTGCGCCTGGAGTACTGTTCGAGCTGGTTCAGCTGTTCACTCACCTCGGATAGTTCCGCCTTCAGTTTCGCAATCATATTGTTTTTGTCCGCGACAGCTTCTGCCACCGCTTGTTTCACTGCGTCTCTAATGATCGGCGCCATAACTGTTTCCCGTAGCATCAAGATGAATTCTTGATCCCTAAAGCAGTCGAAGATGGCCTTTTTCACCTCTTCAGCAATGTCTGTGCGCCACCCACCACCGCTCACTGCTGATATTTCCTTGACACTATCACCGTCTGTCAGACGGTTTAGATATCCAGCTGGCGGCAACCGGGCGGCGGCGGGAGGCGGCGGAGCGTCCTTCCCGGTCGGCGGTCAGGTCAAGCTGTCGTGCGCAGCGACGGGCGCGGCGGGTGAGGTGTCCATTGGTCTCAGTGGAAGGGTGCTGGGGAACTCGTACTATGGTGAGCTGTCGTGCGCAGCGACGGGCGCGGCGGGTGAGGTGTCCATTGGTAGGGTGCTGGGAACCAGTACTATGGTAAAATGTATAGTCATGTGTAAGACGAGTGATTCAGTCATTCACCGTTCACTCCCTTGCATACACACATACACGCCAAGCCCACTCCGTAAAAACGTCCATGTATTGACTAACGCAAGTCGTGATAGCCCCTTCGCTGGCATCAGTTTCCTCGGTACCCTCGTTCGCAGATACCTGATCGCATTTCTATGAAGCAGCGCCAATGCGCACCGAGCGTCCAGTGAGTATGCATGGCCGCTCTGATCTGAAGTCACAGACACCACCCACTTAGCCACCCGGCCGGCCGGCGAGCTCACCTGGTCTCGAACTTGCTCTGCAGTCGGCCAGATGCCGTACCAGTCGGACGAGTGGGAGGTGGACGTGGAGAAGGTGTTCTTCGACGCGCTGATCGGCAAGGGCAGCTTCGGCAGCGTGTACGACGGCACGGCACTGCTGAAGTCGCGCGAGCCCGGCGACAACACGGAGCAGCTGTACAGGGTGGCCATCAAGACGCTGCAGGAGGACGCCAACATGTACGACCGACAGGCATTCCTCACCGAAGCCAGCGTCATGAAGTGAGTGTCGCGTGTCCACGCGCTGGGGGGGCGAGCCCCTCTGGTGGCGGTGGCGACCGGCCGATCGGGATACGGCATTGCGTTCTCTGGGTATGGATCGGCCGGTGAAGTGGAGTGCGGGGGGAGGTTATCAGCGTGCACCGATCAGGGTGGATTTATTGTCTACGTGTGATCTGGCCGGCTGGTGTGGGTAGGTTCTCTGTGTGGACAGGCCGACCGTGGTGGATGGGTTCCCTGTGTGTGGACAGGCCGACCGTGGTGGATGGGTTCCCTGTGTGTGGACAGGCCGACCGTGGTGGATGGGTTCCCTGTGTGTGGACAGGCCGACCGTGGTGGATGGGTTCCCTGTGTGTGGACAGGCCGACCGTGGTGGATGGGTTCCCTGTGTGTGGACAGGCCGACTGTGGTGGATGGGTTCTCTGTGTGTGTGGACAGGCCGACCGTGGTGGATGGGTTCCTTTGTCTGTGTGGACAGGCCGACCGTGGTGGATGGGTTCCCTGTGTGTGGACAGGCCGACCGTGGTGGATGGGTTCCCTGTGTGGACAGGCCGACCGTGGTGGATGGGTGCCCTGTGTGTGGACAGGCCGACCGTGGTGGATGGGTTCCCTGTGTGTGGACAGGCCGACCCTGGCGGGAGGGTTCTCTATGTATGCGGGTCTGGAGAGGGCGCTCAACGTGTGGATCGGCCGACCGGTCGGCATGGGTTCGTTATCGGTGTATGAACAGGCCCTGGGTGGTCAAGTTCCCGGTGTATGGACAGGCCCTGGGTGGTCAAGTTCCCGGTGTATGGACAGGCCTGGGTGGTCAAGTTCTCGGTGTATGGACAGGCCCTGGATGGTCAAGTTCTCGGTGTATGGACAGGCCCTGGGTGGTCAAGTTCCCGGTGTATGGACAGGCCCTGGGTGGTCAAGTTCCCGGTGTATGGACAGGCCTGGATGGTCAAGTTCCCGGTGTATGGACAGGCCCTGGATGGTCAAGTTCCCGGTGTATGGACAGGCCCTGGGTGGTCAAGTTATCGGTGTATGGACAGGCCCTGGGTGGTCAAGTTCTTTGCGCTCTTCAATTGTCACGCTGCCTGTCTGGTTCCGAACGGGCCGGCCGGTGATCAATTGGTACACTTGTTAAAGTTGTTCTGAAACTGGCCATGTATGCAGCCGCTGAGTTGGATTTTGTGCAAGCATGCTGCTCACATCAAACTGTACCTAGTCGAATCAGTGCGACCGGGTGAAATTTCGATGACCAAGTACCTCGCTTCGGATGACTTTCGAGATCAGATCCGCCCAAGCCGTGTGGGCGCTCATCTCTAGATGCATGGGTCGTCTTAGTGTGTCGCGGCATGCGATGTGTATTCTCAGTGTGTCGCGGCATGCGATGTGTTGTCCCAGCGTGTCGCGGCATGCGATGTGTAGTCTCAGTGTGTCGCGGCATGCGATGTGTTGTCCCAGTGTGTCGCGGCATGCCATGTGTTGTCTCAGTGTGTCGCGGTATGTGATGTGTTGTCTCAGTGTGTCGCGGCATGCGATGTGTATTCTCAGTGTGTCGCGGCATGCGATGTGTAGTCTCAGTGTGTCGCGGCATGCGATGTGTAGTCTCAGTGTGTCGCGGTATGTGATGTGTTGTCTCAGTGTGTCGCGGCATGCGATGTGTATTCTCAGTGTGTCGCGGCATGCGATGTGTAGTCTCAGTGTGTCGCGGCATGCGATGTGTATTCTCAGTGTGTCGCGGCATGCGATGTGTAGTCTCAGTGTGTCGCGGCATGTGATGTGGTGTCCCAGTGTATCGCGGTATGTGATGTGTTGTCTCAGTGTGTCGCGGCATGCGATGTGTTGTCTCAGTGTGTCGCGGCATGTGATGTGTTGTCTCAGTGTGTCGCGGCATGCGATGTGTTGTCTCAGTGTGTCGCGGCATGTGATGTGTTGTCCCAGTGTGTCGCGGCATGCGATGTGTAGTCTCAGTGTGTCGCAGCATGCAATGTGTTGTCCCAGTGTGTCGCGGAATGCGATGTATAATTTCAGTGTGTCGCGGCATGCGATGTGTCGCCTCAGTGTGTCGCAGCATGCGATGTGTTGTCTCAGTGTGTCGCGGCAAGTGATGTGTTGTCTCAGTGTGTCGCGACATGCGATGTATTGTTCCAGTGTGTCGCGGCATACGATGTATTGTTTCAGTGTGTCGCGGCATGTGATGTGTTGTCTCAGTGTGTCGCGGCATGCGATGCTCGTTCGTGCGCCACGGCCGCGGCGCTGTCCCCCGGATCGTGCTGCGCCGGCCGTATCTAACGCCACTTGTCGCCAGGGAATTCAACTGCTACCACGTGGTGCGCCTGATGGGCATCGTGTCCAACATGAACACAAAGACAGTGGAACACATCCCGCGTCCGCCGTACGTCATTATGGAGCTGATGGCGCGCGGCGATCTCAAGTCCTACCTGCGCTCCGTGCGGCCCGAGGATGACAACATGGTGCCGGAAAATTACCCGCTCTTCACGGTAAGGCCTCTTCCGGTGTCCCAACGCGGAACAGATGACGTGTGGTCATCACGGTGCTATGCGCGTCCACTGCTCCATCTACTCCCACATCCCGCTCCGTTTGCACCATGCGCCATTCCGTCTGCACCATGTTCCGCACAGTATGTTCTGTTCTGACTGCCCCTATTTTTCAATTCTTCGGCCCGCATGTTCTGCTACGTCTACCAACGTCTACTGTTGTTTTGTCCACGTCTGCCTCCGTGTACTGCCGCAGTACTGCAGGAACAAATATCTACATCTGCAAGGTGCTGTATTCTTATCGCTTCTTCCCTGACTGTCCGTAATTCTGGCCGATGAGAATCCCCACTTGGTGTGGTGAGAAAATATAGACGGCGGTGTCAGGCTCCCCCGACGGTGCACATGTGCCCCACATCGGATCCTAGGTGGACGAGTGGACCGTCTGGTGCCCCATGGCACTTATGATGTATTATGTGTACTACGTTCATTCCGGGGTGTCACAGGCGTCACATCAGTGGCGTATATCGAGACGTTGCAATGGAACAGTGCGGTCTGGTGCAGAGGGTAGCTATCGTCCGGGAGCTAATCTCTCTCTCTCTCTCTCTCTCTCTCTCTCTCTCTCTCTATCTCTATCTCTATCTCTATCTCTATCTCTATCTCTATCTCTATCTCTCTATCTCTATCTCTATCTCTATCTCTATCTCTATCTCTATCTCTATCTCTATCTCTATCTCTATCTCTATCTCTATCTCTATCTCTATCTCTATCTCTATCTCTATCTCTATCTCTATCTCTATCTCTATCTCTATCTCTATCTCTATCTCTATCTCTATCTCTATCTCTATCTCTATCTCTATCTCTATCTCTATCTCTATCTCTATCTCTATCTCTATCTCTATCTCTATCTCTATCTCTATCTCTCTCTCTCTCTCTCTCTCTCTCTCTCTCTCTCTCTCTCTCTCTCTCCCCCCCTCTCCCTCTCCCTCTCACTCTCACTCTTACTCTCACTCTCCCTCTCTCCTCCCCCTCTCCCTCTGTCTCTGTCTCTGTTTCTGTTTCTGTCTCTCTCGCTCTCGCTCGCTCAGTGATAAATTATTCGTGAAATAGGGTGGAATATACCATTCTCCCTCTCCCTCTCCATCTTCCTATCCCTCTGTCTCTGTTTCTGTTTCTGTCTCTCTCGCTCTCTCCCTCGCTCAGTGATAAATTATTCGTGAAATAGGGTGGAATATACTACTCTCCCTCTCCATCTCCCTATCCCTCTGTCTCTGTTTCTGTTTCTGTCTCTCTCGCTCGGCTCGCTCTCTGTCCATCTGTCTATCTGTCTATCTGTTGCTCGATCTCTGTCTCGATTTCTCTGTATCTCTGTATTGTCTATCTGTCTCTCTGTTTCTCGGTCTCTGTCTCGGTTTCCCTGTATCTCTGTATCTGTGCAGACTCTGATACCGAACGGCTCTGTCCCGCAGAACATCTACCAGATGGCGATCCAGATCGCCGACGGTATGGGTTACCTGTCACAAATGAACTCGGTGCATCGTGACCTGGCGGCGCGCAACTGCATGGTCACCGAGTACGTCACAATCAAGATCGGCGACTTCGGCATGACACGGCACCTATACGAAAAGGATTACTACAAGAAAGGTGAGCGCTGCTGCTGTCGCGGCTCGTTCTCTGCCGACCGGCACTGCTCCTCATAATTGAAGAAAAAAGTTTCAGAAGGGCAATGGCCTCGACTGTTTTGGGAGTAGTGCCAGTATTCCACTAGTTTGGTATTTGGTAGTTATATTTCTTGCGAATTAACGGCCGGGTGGCACCACGGTAATATTCTGACCGTTGATGATTCGAGTACAATCAGCGTGTAGCTATCTCATACCTTGAGCCTGTGTGTGTGTGTGTGTGTGTGTGTGTGTGTGTGTGTGTGTGTGTGTGTGTGTGTGTGTGTGTGTGTGTGTGTGTGTGTGTGTGTGTGCGTGTGCGTGTGCGTGTGCGTGTGCGTGTGCGTGTGCGCGCGCGCGTGCGCGTGCGCGTGCGTGTGTGTGTGTATGTGTGTATGTATGCGCGTGTGTGTGTGTCTATGTGTGTATGTATGTGCGCACGTGTGTGTGTGTGTATGTATGTATGTATGTATGTATGTATGTGCGCACGTGTGTGTGTATGTATGTATGTATGTATGTATGTATGTATGTGCGCACGTGTGTGTGTATGTATGTATGTATGTATGTATGTATGTGCGCACGTGTGCGCGTGCGCGTACTTCGCGTGCGAGGACGGGTGGCCAGCTGGCCATTTGCGCCGACTCGTGTGTAACTGTTTCACCGTGGGCCACCAGGTGGCAAGGGCCTGTTGCCGGTGCGGTGGATGGGTCCCGAGTCGTTGCGAGACGGCCGCTTCACCTCGCAGAGTGACGTGTGGAGCTTCGGCGTGGTACTCTGGGAGATGGCTACGTACGCGGCGCAGCCATACCAGGGCCTAACCAACGAAGAGGTCATCAACCACGTGCTCAACCGGAACCGACTGTCGCGGCCCAATTCGTGTTCAGAGCTGCTGTACAATCTGATGTACCGCTGCTGGGAGTACAGGCCCACCGACCGACCCACATTCGTGGCGATGATTGAGGAGCTACTGCCGCTGGTGGACGCCGAGTTCGCCAAGCACAGCTTCTACCACACACAGCGGCCAGCCATGCTAGCCGAGGCGGAGGCGGCCAGCGAGCGCGTCGAGGAGGCCGAGCCCACCGTGCTGACGCCGCTGACGGCCGGCGACGCGGCGCTGGGCCGCCACGCGCGCATGGCCGAGGCCGAGGACCTGACGGACGAGGACGAATGCGACCGGGAGCTGTTGCCGATGGCGCCACGCCGGCCAAGCCAGCGCGCCGATCCCGAGGCCAACTATGCCGAGTTCGAGGCCATGAAGCTGGAAGGCCGCAACGGAGGCCACGGCTCGCTCTCGTCATCTGCCGACAACAGCAAGGCGCACAGCCTGCAGTTCTCCTCCAGTGAAGGCAGCAAGGGCAGCAAGGCGAGCAATGGCAGCGCCCGGAACGGTTATATAGCCAGCGGCGGCGGCGGCGCGCTGAGTCACGCGCGAACTGCCGAGTGCTAGTGATTCGCGCATGCGATTGTTTTGAGTACAAACCTCACTGAAGCTCCAATAACTTATTGAATAGTGCTTTGTTTTTTTACAGCTGCCTCGTACGTTTCGTCGTGGGACCATTCGTAAGCTATAGACAAATATCTATGCACTACCGAATTGGTCTGAGTTCTCGACATATCTCGTATTAAGCTTGTGTACAGAACGATTGGTTGATGGTTGGGACGGGCGTCGGTGTTGGCCGGGACGACCGATGGCGCACCATGGCGCTCTCGGGCAGTGATGGTGGTGCCGCCGCCCGCTGCCGCTGCTCCCGGCCAACCACGTGCCAGCATTCCTCTCTTAATTTGCTCATAGGAAATGCCGCACTAGTCATCAACTTTTTATACCGCTTCCGAGCGAGTGGATGAGTCTACTCGTCGGGTGCTGCGCAGGCCACACCTCGTAGCGCTCGCCTGATCGCGGCCAGCGCGTGGTTCCGCCAGCTCAAAATTTGGCCCGGCGGCCGGGCGGCGCGGGTCGCCGGGCCGGGTAGCCACCGGGCGAGGCGCCGCTCGCCCACCCTCCCGAGTTTAGTTCCTGACAGTGCCAAACCGGCCGGCTGGCCACAGCCGCTGTGTCGGTGCCAGGAATGCCCCGCCCCTCTGCGCGCACCCCGCCAGACCGACACTCATCGACACGAATTCGAGGCTGCCAGCACTCGTTCATCACAAATTGTGCCGATTTGGAGCGCCCGTCAAATGGGAGCGTCCATGTCTTATGTTGTGCATTTCCGCCAGTCCGGTACTGGGGGGATGGGGGCATTCGGTTGAGCCGCTATGTCGTGCTTGGCACACTTCTACCTCTACACCGTTTCCGAGCGATTCGGTGGGGTGGCAAGAGCGTGGGCAGGTGTCTCCACTCGTTGCACGTTTATTTCGAATTGATAGCGTACGGCGATGAGCGCGTCGCCGTATTCGGGGCGCGCATCGTTCCCGATGGCACGGGTGAGCACGCACACAGTTGTGACTTGTTTTGGTTGGTGTCTGGTGCGCCGTGGTGTTTCGGAGTCGTGTGTCGGTGCGCATCGGCACCCGGCGCCTGCCTGTCGTGTGTGTGTGTGTGTCGCCGCACATGCCGTGTGCCACGCGACACGCGACCGGAGTGGCCACCGGGTCGGGGCCGCTCGCGCCGTCGCAGTTCCTTCCGTACTCATATTAAGTGTTCAATGTGAATAGGCTTGCGGCGGTGGCGGGGCGCCGACAGCGCCGACAGCGCCGCCGCCTCGTGTGTAGATGTTTAGTGACGACGCCGGCGCAGGCTGTCGCCGCCACTGCGGGCGTCGCGGCGTGCGTCCATGTGTTAAACTTACCTCCAACGCTCGATCATCACGCGTCTCCTCCATGCTTCACACCGGCTGGCCACCACGAAAAAGACAGTGCATACAACCGGCCGACCCCGATTTGTACTGCGTAACTCGGCCGCCGCCAAAGACGCCAATCGTTGTTACACGAACCGTCATTGGAGCACGGGTGCGGGTGACACATGAAAACGTGTAATCAGGGCAGCTAATGACCCAAGCGCACTTCATATTTAACTTGTATTTGGAAAGCGAACGGGTAAATATATACGGTACATGTCCGTCTAACGGAACAACTATATTTGGTGGCGCAGTCCCGTGTCGGCGAGCTCCTGTGGTATCCGGAGCGGCGTAAACAGCTCGGAAAGCCGACAAAAGATCACCTTACCAAAAGCGCTTTCCTACAGTCATTTCATGCAGTACAGTAATTTCCTACAGACTGTCTAGTGGATCACGATCAGCTTCCTGCTTTCGAGCCCTCCCCCTCCTCACTCGAAATCCCGTCACGCCACTGACCTGGCGTCTGCCGAGCGCATTGGTGTGGTGCAGAGGCGGAGGGCTGTCCAGCTGTCGCCACCTAATCTGACCCCCGATCGAAATCGCACGGCCGCTACCTGCGCACTCTGCACACCATGGCGCTCGCCAGCGAGGTGGCCTGAGCCATCTTCACGGACGCGGGGACAGGGCGGATGACGCCGCCAGGATCTCAGAAATTTGACGGCCCACAGATAATACAAAAGTATCATGGGATAGGTTAATATGAGATTGAAGGAGGAACACATTATATATTATAATCTATGATCAATTCTGACGTCACTGAAATTGAACGTTCTAAAGTTTAGGAACTACAATGATTCTTTTCACAAGAATGTTAGCGAAAGTAAAGCTTTTTGCAAAAAAACTGAAAACACGAAAGAGCAACGAAAACGTTCGGTTGATGTATAACACGCATACAAGCAGGGGATAGCGGATCCGGACCGAACGTATGTGACTAGGCAAGGCTAGATTAATGAACGTGAAATTGTTGCGTATTTTGCCTAGGACGTCAATTACATTTTGTCATCCATCCTGCATCACGTTTTCTGGACACAACCTGACCAACCCTAGGTTGTTTCATGGCCCTGAATTTGATGGCCCGGAAGTTGGTCACGTGTTTGGATAGTAGTAGTGCAGATGAATACTGTGTTGATGAACATCAGTAGCCAGGGGTGTCGATTTTTTAAAAACATTGGGTGGCCGAAGTGCCAACGCACTAGACCCCTCCCCCCCAAAAAAAACTCATCGGATTTAGCCCACTATATTTTCAGATCTCAGAAATTCTGTTTTTTTATTCGACGATGTGTATGTTTATGTTTATTAAGCATCCTCACCAACGGGGAAAATCGTCCAATAACTGGTGAAGTCACATAATTAAAAGAGCAGTGTTCAGTACATGTCAACATAACAACTCTTGGTTGGTTATTGGTTCTACGACACGTCCACCGTTGTGTCATATAGCGTCGCCAATCTCTCACGCCGATTGGTCGCGGGCGAAAAGTGTAGGAAAGTCCTTATTGGCACGCGAAAGTCTAGCAACCTCTTCGTTCGCGATAACTCCAGTCGCGAAAGTACCAGTACCTTTTGCTGCCTTGTATTTGCACTGGAGCACTCCACGATCACACGAGAACGACAGCCACCGTACAGTACGTTCTCCTCTGAAGGTAAGCCGTGATACTGCCTTTCCTATGAATTTATAAGCCGAATTTAGTTGGGAAGCGCGCACGCGTTGCAGCGATCCGCTCGCTCAGAGTATTCAAGACCGACTGCCTGGGGCCGCACGGCCGCTAGTGACTTCGGGAGACCCCCGGTCGCGGATTAGTCGAGGGCGCAGAACCCTCCTTGACGTCACATCCATGTCGACGGACTTCTAGAAGGGGAAATGGTCTGTTTCTAGTGGCGGTGACGATGTGTTACGTTTACGGTACACTTTTACAATCGCAAGGCTTACGGGATTATATCAATTACGGTTACGGGACAGCCAAACGTATAACTTTATGTGAACACAGTTACATCTAGCATTAACGACGGCGGCGGTACGCGCCGGTCGATAGAGGTCACGTCTCTGGCGCCTGGCTGGCGGGGTGTCAGCCGGAAGGAGGGAGGGGAAGGTACAAGGTCCAATGTACGTCTCCGTTCGGGCGGTGGCTGCTGACGTAGGCAGCAGACAGGCCGACACCAGTCTCGGAGCCGGGGACTTGTCGCGCCATGAACGAAGGGGTATGGGTCTGAATTTATGGGATCAAGACGCTCAAAACTAACTCTCTTACAACACAGCGAGAGGTCCGAAAGGTCGGATCATTTCCCAGATTGATCCTGAGCTTCCACTCAGACATATCACGGCCTTCTACAATCACATACGAATCAACAGACAATTACGACACGACAACAATTTAATACATGTCAGATGACATACAGTTCTACGTGGGTTAGTCTAGGAGGTTTGTAAGGGTTACCCGCTCTCTGATCCATGGTAGTAATTAAACAATGTTCCTAATAGCTAAACACAAATACAATTTTCCGTAAACATTTTGGCGATCACTGTCGCGCACGCACTGTTATAGGTTCAGTCCGGTTCGGGAAGGGGAAGTAGCTGAGCATGGCCGACCTTGCCATCTCAGACTGGATGCCGCGTTCACTGACGGCCCTGCGGCAGTTACCGCATGTCACTCGTCACTCTGAGTCACTGGTCAGGGACACGACCCTGCCAACTGCGACGTCTCTCCATATACTTATGGAAGATTATGGCGCGTTCGATGATGTCCAACTGCGAGAGCGGACGGTGATTCATCCATATCACCGCGGTAGCTTCCGGTCTACCACGCGCTAGCTCGGCTGAGTCATCCATATGACCGCCCACTGTGCCGGCAGTGGCGGTGCTCGGGGACGGTGCTCGTCAGCACCGCTCCGTGGTGGCGCTCGTCAGCCCCGCTCTGTGGAGGCGCTGATCAGCGCCCGCAACGGCGACGCTCGCATCCGCAGCGGGGCGCTCAGGTTGCAGCGGCCCGGTTCCTCGGCGGTAGGTGGCGTTACTCCGTCACCGTTGGTGGCGCCACTGTGTCAACACAACAAGACAGTTACATGTTCACATGAAGCGACTCACGGGTACACTTCGACGACATATCTACTAGAGCCGTTACGTAAGCATCGATTTAAACATCATCATTTGTAATTTGAACTGCTTCCTCATTGAATCATTTTGCATCTCCACAAGGCTTGCAAAGGCGTTAGCATTATTAGGCGTGACGTCGACTCGGTCGACATCAGCTTCGTAATCAGTGGAAGTAGCGGAGTCATCGTGAATTTGAAGTTTGCATGGGGGACGATCGTCGTCAGATGATTCCACCAAAAGTCGTTTTTCAGGGACTGGCTTCACTGGGCTTTCAGTCGAGTCCTGCACGCGTTTTGTTAATTCTGAAAGCGGAATTTCATCCTCCGATTCGCTAATTGGAGGTTTCGGACGTTTCGCCAATTGCGATTTTGAAGTTTCAGGGTCTGAATCACTGGACACAGGTAAGGGTCGTTTTAAGCGCTCTGCTAATTCTGACAGGGGTAAATTGTCTTCTGAATCACTCGAAGAGGGAAGTGGTCTTTGGTTTCGTTCCGCTGGTTCCGAAAATGGGGCGTCGTCGTCTGACTCACTGGTCGACGGCAACGGCCTTTTGTTTGTCTGGACTGGTTCAGACAGAGGAATGTCTGTCTCAGTGTCACTCGATACCGGTGGGGGCCCAGCTACATCTGCTGACGGGGTGAGAGGTGATCTCTCTGGCGGGTCAGACTCGACCGGCGGCGGCTGCACCGAGCCAGGCACGGGCTCTGTCAACTCAGCGGTTTCATCATCCTTTGTTCTCTGTGGGCTGCATACGTCCATGGGCCAATCCTCACAGGGACTGTAGTCAGGGCCGACCTCGGCCCGTTTGGCTGACCTAAAAGGCTGCACTCGTTCAGGGACTGTACCATCTACCTTTGACGTTTTCTCTAGATACTTCTGGTTCACTGGTTCGTCGTGGTCCTTGGTGGGTTCCCATGCTGTGTTCGGGTCGGCTAGCCGTAGTTTCTGTGCATGCACCAACCGGGTCTTACCGGAGGTCTAATTTCTGATCACATAGTTCACTGGGCTCGTTTGCTTCACAATCCGAAAGTACGGTTTCCACGGCAACGAGAACTTCGACGACGTGCCAGGGTGCACAGTTGTGTCATAATAATACACGGGATCCCCAATTTTGAAATTTCGCGGCTTGGCTTTGCGGTCCGCGTACTCACGGTTACGTTCATGGCTCTCCACAATGTGAGTCTTTACATGGCTGTACGCTTCATGTAAATTTGACAGCATTTTTTGGACATAGTCTTCACCGTAATATTTCATCTTAGGCTGGAGCAAATTTTCCAGGGGGAGAATGGGGTCTCTGCCGTACAGTGTGAAGAATGGCGAGATGGTTCCAGAGCTTCCAATGTTAGCTGTCCGATAGGCGGCAAGAGTAGCGGGAATTTTTGTGTCCCAATCATCTTGATTTTTGTTGATTGTTTTTCCCAATATGTCGTTTTGGCACCTATGGTACCTTTCGCATCGTCCGTTACTTTGTGGCCGATATGCACTGGTGGTGATATGGCGAATATTCAAACAAGTTTCCAGCTCGTCTTCAACGGCATTTCTGAATTATGTTCCTAAGTCCGAAAGTATCACGCGTGGACATGAGTGGCGTGGGATGATTTCTTCCAGAAGGATTTTCGCGACAGTATGGGCATCCTTTCGCTTAGTGCAGAAACTTTCCGGCCAAGAAGAAAACAAGTCGATGGTCGTGATGACGTAACGGTTACCTTGTTGTGTTTCTGGGTATGGTCCACAAGTGTCAATCGCAATCATTTCAAAAGGATAGTGAGGAACTGGCATCTCCTGCATCGGAGCTGGGGCTGCTTTGGCTTTGCGTCCTGTGCAAGGCACGCAAGCTTTGAGGTAGGCCACTGTGTCTCTCCACATTCCGTTCCAATAATACCTGAATTTAAGCTTTTCGTACGTTTTGGTGAGTCCCATGTGTCCTGCAAAGAAACCATCGTGCATCTCCTTCAATACTTCCTGTCTCAGGGATTTTGGCACGCATAGTTGTAAGCCTGCAAATGGTCCACAGCGAGGTCCGTCGCTAATTTTGTAGATCAGTTTGTCCAATTCCATGTAACGCCAAACGATGTCCCGACAATCTGAGTGATTTTTGTCATTCATGATTTTCCAAATATTTGCTGTTTCCTCATCGGCACTCTGCAGTTCTGCTATATTCTCCCATTTCACTAGTACTTCCTTAAATTTTACCTCTCTGCTCAGGTCTTCCTCTGGTTTTCTGAACTCAGTGTGACGGAGATCACCCATTGGTACATGGTCTGAATCTATGACGTTCACGTCTTGGTCAGTTTCGTGCATTCGACTGAGGTGGTCAGCCACGATATTTTTGCTTCCTTTAATGTATATGATTTCGCAGTCGTGCTCTGAAAGCATGATCGCCCATCTCTGCAACATGGGATTTTTCATTTCGGACAGGTTCAAAAAAGTAAGTGGACGGTGATCGGTCAGAATAGTGAATTTCGATCCAAGCAAATATTGGCGTAATTTTTTCACACTCCACACGCACGCATAAGCTTCTTTCTGGACCACTGGCCACTTCCGTTGTGTCTCATTTAACTGTTTCGATAGGTACTGTACCACTCTTTCACCTTCTCCGTGTTCCTGCACTAACACGGCTCCAACTGCTTCCTGGGAGGCATCCGTGTATAATTTGTACTCTTTCGTGATGTCGGGATATGCCAGCACGGGTGCGGTAGCTAATTTCTGTTTCAGTGTTTCAAAAGCAATCTCACACTCGTCTGTCCAATCAAATCGGGCATGTTTCTTTGTGAGGTTTATAAGTGGCGTGGAGATTTTGCTGAAGTTGGGAATGAAGCGACGGTAGTATGAACACATACCGATGAATGAGCGGACTCCCTTGACATTGGTCGGGGCTGCGATATGTTGGATCGCTTCCACTTTCTCGGGGTTTGGCTTGATGCCAGATGCTGACACTAGGTGTCCCAAGTACTGTACTCTTTCCTTCAAGAAGTCACATTTCGACAGTTTTAGTTTCAATTTCGCTTTTCGCAGTCTGCGAAAAACTTCTTCCAGATGGGCCAAATGTTCGTCAAACGTTTTGGAGTAGACGATTATATCATCGATGAAGGCGGTTGCAAACTGATTTTGAATTCCGGACAGCACTTTGTTCATCAATTCTGCGAACTTGGAGGGTGCATTGCAAATTCCGAATGGCATTTTGCGAAAGTTCCACAGGCCCATAAAACATTTAAAGGCTGTTTTTTGAATACTCTCCTCGGACATCGGGATTTGCCAATAACCAGCTTTCAGGTCCAAGGACGAAAAGAAGTTCGCACCTCCCAGAGAGGCAAGAATGTCCTCAATTAGCGGGAGTGGGTAGCTATTTTTCTTGGTCACCTTGTTTAGTTTTCTGAAGTCAATCGCGAATCTGTTACCTCCATCCTTTTTGCGAACGATCACGATCGGGGCGGCCCAAGGACTCTCTGAGTCCTCAATGATACCAGCGTCTAGCATTACTTTAATTTGTTCCTCTACGTATTTTCGCTGAGAGAATGGGGTTTTGTAAGGAGCTTGTCGGATCGGCGGGTTGTCTCCAGTGTCAATGTCCATTTTGATGACATCAGTCGTTCCAAGATCTGCGTCAGTCTCGGCAAATAAGTCAGTGTTAGCACGTAACAGTTGTTCGAGTCTGTCTTTGTCTGCACCAGTCAGGTGAGCCAGCTTGGCTTGATCAAGCGGATCAGAGGGAGCGGTTGGCGGTGTCAGTTCAATGTCCTGTGTCATGTCAATCAGGTTTTCCAAGTCAGAATCGTCTATAGTCTCAGCGAATGCAATCACCTGCTCTGGGTGCAAGGAGAAATCACGAGTTGTAGTGTTGACAATTCGCACTGGTACGCGTTTGTGTTGGTCAGGCTTCGCTATTATTTCGGCTATGTACAAGCCAGGTTCCTCAGAGATCAGCGGCATGTTATCCAGCGAGTGTACATGACAGTTTTGATCTACCAGTTGAACACGGTTGATGAAGGCTGGGCATTCCACGACAGTGTTGGCGGGAATGTGAACTCTTTTCTTGACTCGTACGAGTGAGCTCGTTGGTTCACTGTTCTGTTTTTGTGGTCTGAGAGGAATCATGTTTCCTTCGATGCAGAGGGCTTTCTTCTCAAAGTCTAACTTCGCTCCAAACTTCGTCAAAAAATCATTCCCCAACATGCACTCCTGTTTTAGGTCCTCCACAATTTGAAATTCGAAAGGTTTTCGGAATTTGCTCATCTCCACCATGAAGGTTCCAACTCCAATGTTTTTCAGGCGGTGGCCACTGGCGGATATCAGTGGTATGCAATCTCGTCGGTCCTGTGAGAAATTTATAATATTTGTATCCGCGATTTTATCAAAGAATTTTTTCGAGATCAACGATATATCGGCTCCCGTGTCCACTAGATAATAGGCTTTCTGGTCGCCGATGTGAAGCCATGCCATAGGCGTGTTTGCCTTGACGTGAACTTGTTGGACGCGTGCCAACCTTTGTTTACGTTTTTCCGGGTCTCTCTTTTTCCTGATATTCTTCCTCATTTTTATCGGTATTTCCTCTGTCTGAATTTGCTCAGCTCCATCACGGTGCTCAGTCGCGACAGAGCTCATTAGTTTTCCGCCTGTCTAATTGGCTGAGAGCGGCATCGCCTTCCAATGTGACCAATTTTGGCACACCTGACACAGATGGGTCTACCATCGGGAGTCCAGCGGTAAGCTGGGTGCTGGTCGGTGTTGGGTGGTGCTCTCCATACTCTGGGGCCCATAGGAGGTCGTGGCTGCTGTGGTCCATAGTGGGGTCCTGACTGAGGTGGTCCATATTGCGGTCCTGGCTGAAGTGGTCCATAGTGTGGTCCTGAAAGGTAGTTTCGTGGCGGACGTGGGTAACGTGGGTAGGTGGGATGGAATACCCGTGGTCCAGGCTGGGGTTGGTTCTCCCTGGGTGGCTTCGGAGTTTCTGGATTGGTTGCCGCTAATTTTTCCACCGATTGGCCTATTGCCATAATAAGTTTTTCCAATTTCTCCACCTTGTCCTCTCCTGTGTCTGGCAAATTTGAGTCGACTTCCATCGGCTCCTGCCTTTGTACGCCTCTGCATACCTCGATTACTCTGTCTACCTTCTGTTCCTTTACTGCAAACTGGATGGCTTCCTCCAGGGTCCGGAAGTTCTGTCTGTACAGCTTGTTGGCCAATAAGCTACTTTGGACACCATTGTTAAAAATATCAATGAGATTTTCCTGAACCGTAGGATTTTCGACATCTGAGTAAGCTTCCCGTGCCAGTGCGATTAATTTCTCCCCGTAGTTCTGCACCAGTTCATTGCGAATCTGACGTAGTTTTCGCAAACCCTCCTGAGCGCACTTGTCCGAAAGGTCCGAATAACTTTCCCGCATGACGTGCTTTATTTGAGCCCACGTCATGAGTGGTTGTTCCGTGAATACGCGCTGCATAAACTCGGCTGCAGGTCCAGTGAGAGTTTTGATGCAAATAATCTGCATCTGTTCGTCATCCATGCTGAAGTTAATTTGGTCAAGATGCCTTAGCCATTCAATTAATTTATTATGACCTTCTCCAGAAAAAGGTTTCATATTCTGCGTCATCCCTTGTGCGCGCATCTCTAAGCGAATTTTGTTGAAGCACTCCGCCAATCTATCAGTAGAAATCTCAGTCATATTTAATTACGTTAAGTTACTCTATATTTTTTTTAATTATTCGCTCACTTTTGTGGAGATTTCTATGTTTCAAATTCGGCTCGATGTTCACACAGTAGTTCCCACACACAGTATTCAGAACACGGTAGGTATACAGCACAATTATGCAATTTTAAAAACCGTTTTAGGTGGTCAAAATCCAAAAATAGTATTTTTAAAAGGATGATGGATTTTGCTCGGACTTACGTAAATGAACCGAAAGACGTTTTCTTGCTCGTCCGTGCTGAAACGGCGTGATTGAAGGTCCAGTTGGTGTTGGTATAGATGGGCTTGCAGAAGGTCGAAGAAAATTTCGCAGAAAATTTCGCAACAAAATTTGCAAAAAGTTTTGCAAAAAGTTTTGCAAAGAAAAGTTTCGCAAAAAGTTTCGCAAAAAAGTTTTGCAACAAATGTTTCGCAAAAAGTTTTGCAGAAAAATCCGGGTCACTGCACACTTGTAGGGAATACCTTATTGGCACGCGAAAGTCTAGCAACCTCTTCGTTCGCGATAACTCCAGTCACGAAAGTACCAGTACCTTTTGCTGCCCTGTATTTGCACTGGAGCACTCCACGATCACACGAGAACGACAGCCACCGTACAGTACGTTCTCCTCTGAAGGTAAGCCGTGATACTGCCTTTCCTATGAATTTAGAAGCCGAATTTAGTTGGGAAGCGCGCACGCGTAGCAGCGATCCGCTCGCTCAGAGTATTCAAGACCGACTGCCTGGGGCCGCACGGCCGCTAGTGACTTCGGAAGACCCCCGGTCGCGGATTGGTCGAGGGCGCAGAACCCTCCTTGACGTCACATCCATGTCGACGGCCTTCTAGAAGGGGAAATGGTCTGTTTCTAGTGGCGGTGACGATGTGTTACGTTTACGGTACACTTTTACAATCGCAAGGCTTACGGGATTATATCAATTACGGTTACGGGACAGCCAAACGTATAACTTTATGTGAACACAGTTACATCTAGCATTAACGACGGCGGCGGTACGCACCGGTCGATAGAGGTCACGTCTCTGGCGCCTGGCTGGCGGGGTGTCAGCCGGAAGGAGGGAGGGGAAGGTACAAGGTCCAATGTACGTCTCCGTTCGGGCGGTGGCTGCTGACGTAGGCAGCAGACAGGCCGACGCCAGTCTCGGAGCCTGGGACTTGTCGCGCCATGAACGAAGGGGTATGGGTCTGAATTTATGGGATCAAGACGCTCAAAACTAACTCTCTTACAAAAGTAGCGATAGTTGAGACTCGAACTCACCAACATAACAACTCTGAGTAATAGCATGCGACTGCAGTGCCATATAGTGGGCTCGGATCTATCGTCACCGTCACCGTCACCGTCACTGTTACCCTCCTCCTCACCTCACACACCAACAAACACACACCGGCTTAAATAAAATACTTCAGCGATCAGATGCAGGCTAAAACACACCGGCATTGATGAAGCATCAGAGCACAGCAGACCTGAACGGTGATGACGATGGGTGAAAGTATTTCCTTGGTGCCTAACGTTAGGGAGGGTAATTTTTCCCTTTAGTACGTCACTGCGGCTGCTCAACGTGTTTTTGCCGCAGATTGCACGATCGAGAGTAGAAAGGCCCTTCGGATAATTTTCTTTCGGGATCCATTCTTAATTTTCCGGTGCTCTGTTCGATTCGATGGAGTCTCCTTGTGGTTTTTGTGGTGAAGTCTATTTTTATAAGCCCCTGCAGGCTATTTTTGGAACCCGGTACGATTCTTCTGGCTCTCGGTGCGTTTTTTCCGGTGCCCAAACAGGTTTCTTTTCCGGCGTCCGACGACTTCTTATTTTGTGGATCTTTGACGCAATTTTTCCGTCCGCAAGGTGACATTCCGGGTATATATTGGTACGTGGGAAGCCAGCTGCAACTTATGGGGCTCCGGCAAGACGTTTTGGCCCCAGTGAGATTTTCAAGAGAAGCGGCGTGAATTTTTTTTGTCTAAGTGCAATTTTGTGGGGCCCCGTCGTCACTTGTTGGGATCCCTTGCGGTGGCTACGACACGTTTGTGGGGGCCCAACAGGTTTTGTGGGCTTTTGGAGCAATTGTTGAGATCCCAGATTGATTTACCGTGTCCAGACTATTTTTCATTTACCCGGCTTCATTTGTTGGGTGAACTCAACGATACTTTTAGAGCCCCGGTGGGACCTGTCAGGCCTCTGCCGTGATTTTCAGGGGCCCGGGTGATAATTCTTAGTACCCCAGTCTCGGCGTGATTTTCAGGAGGCCCCGGCCCGACCGTTTGTGGCCCCCGTCGTGATTTTCTTGAATCCCGGCACGACTTGCTTGCGGCCCCAACGTAATTTTCAGGGGCCCAGGTGCAAACTTTTGAGGCCCCAGCGTCATTATCGGGGCCCCTGCGCTACGTTTTGGGGCCCCCAAAGTGATTTTTCTGAGCCCCGGTGCGATTTTTGGTGGGCCGAGTGAAATTTTTAGGGAGCATAACGCATTTTTTTCCTAAGCTCGGCGGATTCTTGGGGCCCCACAACCTATCAGGAGGGGGGAGGGGTGAGGCAACTGCCCACAATTCCCCCTCCCCATTCGGTATGTCACTGTGCCATGCAATGATGCAACATAAGAATCCAGGAATAGTTCATCTGTTTCATCACTCACATGTGATTTCAACTCCCCAGTTATCCAGACAGTTTGAGGAAAGTCAAACATCTGCTACATGGATCAGCAAGGATGGATTGTAAGGCAACATGGATACCATGGAATTCCGGTCACAGTAGTTATGCTGCAATACATACCTTCTTCAACAGACTGCTTTGGAGATGGATGAGTTCCTGAAGTTTGGTCAGGGTTGCAGTTGGAGGTGGATGGAGCAACACTGTGAAGGACATAACATATGGTTCAAGAGACTTGTTTCCATTAACAATACAGGGGATGAAGTAACATTTTCATTGACTTCTATGGTTTTCATTGGCTTCATTGACTTCTATGGTGTCCTGAGTAAGTAGGACAATCGAGATGGGTTTCTGTTATATGCATTGTAGAAGCAATGTTATAATGTAGCTTTTATACCCCAGTGAGAATGGTGTGGATTCACTCATAAGTGAATTTGCAAACATACTGATATATCAGTTAACAACAATGCAGGGAGCTATGCGATCAACATGGTCTGTGCCCTAAAGCCCAAATAACTAAGTAACAATGCATGGAATCTGCTGTATAACAGTTTGACCATAAATTAGCCATGATATATTGCATCATACTTCCCATGCTATTTAGAATAGTGAGCTATATTTTGTGTACAAACATCAGGACATTATAAATGTTAATTAACGTTACACACATCAGTTCCTAACAAGTGTCAGCAATACATTTCCTTCATGTGCTTTAAACATGATTCAAGAAAGCACTGTCATCGATTTTAAACTTGCAAAAAGAGTGGGCCGCCTGGCATTTTGAGTGCTATTTGAGTGAATTTGCTGTCTTGTTAGTGAACTGACCACTTATTGAGATATAAGTACTTTAACTTTGCCTGCTTCCATCGTGAAAATTTGTCATTTTCCAATACATCAGAAACCATCAGAATAATTTCTTGTCCACAAACCGGTGTATGCATTTCTATGAATTTCTCATATTTATTAACACAAATGATGTAGATCTGATCTGCACATGTATAACTCAGAAAATGTTATCAGCACAGGATTCCATTCCTGAAAATATAGTACTTTCAACATGTTATTGTTCTTTGTGAGGCAATAAGTACAATGCTCTCATGCAGCATGCAGATGGAGGTTTATCACGTGCACCAGGTAGCACAAAAAGAAGTATTATTGCAGGCTAAGGTAATCACAAGACAGGTTTTACACCCATTTTACCTCCGCGAATCATTCAAAGGCGCTAGGTTTGGTCTAGTTGCGTTAGGCTAGGCTTTTGTTGTAAGTTAGTAATTTTTTCCACAAAAAATCTTCAAAAACGGTTCAAGCTAGATTAGGTTAGGTTCGACTTTTTAAGTTGAAAATGTTTGAGAACAAAAAAAAAGGTTTGGAAATTGAGCATTAAAAAAATAATTTCTTGCATGGAAGGCTAGGCTAGGTTAGGTTAGGTTATGTTACATCTTTTTTTTATCTGAACATTATTTTCCATCCTATATTACTCAAATCCAAGGTTATGTTACATCTTTTTTTATCTCAACATTATTTTTCATCCTATATTACTCACATCCAAGCCCCCGTTTGGGTGTTATTTCACGTGGGTGTTATTTCACGTTCATCACGTGCACCAGGTAGCACAAAAAGAGATATTATTGCAGTCTAAGGTAACCACAAGACAGGTTTTACACCCATTTTACCTCCACGAATCATTCAAAGGAGCTAGGTTTTGCCTAGTTGCGTTAGGCTAGGCTTTTGTTGTAAGTTAGTAAATAAAAAAGTCTTCAAAAACGGTTCTAGCTAGATTAGGTTATGTTAGACTTTTTAAGTTGAAAATGTTTGAGAACAATTTTTTTTTTTGGGGGGGAAATTGGGCATAAAAATAATCATTTCTTGCATGCAAGTCTAGGCTAGGTTAGGTTAGATTATGTTACATGTTTTTTTTTATCTGAACATTATTTTTCATCCTATATTACTCAAATCCAAGCCCCCTTTTCCATGTTATTTTTCCTCACAATTGAAAAGTGTGCATCTGCAGAGGAAATGAGCGGTTACATCATGTTCAGCACATTAACAAACACTGCATTTAAAAAAAATCCAAGAAGTCAGAGAGTACCATGAGCTGTAAAGTTACTCAAAAAGCCAGGTATTATCACAGTTTAAGGTAACCACAAGACAAGTTTTACACACATTTTACCTCCATGAAGGGGGCGAGTGGTCTAGGGGTAAGATGCTCGTCTCACAATCGAAAGGTTGTGGGTTCGAGTCTCACCTGTCGCTACTCTTCGCCCGCGACCAATCGGCGTGAGAGATTGGCGACGCTATATGACTCAACGGTCGACGTGTCGTAAAACCAATAACCAACCAACCTCCATGAAGCATACAAAGGGGTTAGGTTTGTCAGGTTAGGTTAGGCTTTTGTTGTAAGTTATAAAAAGAATCATTTGTTGGTAAATAACTTTTGTTAATTATTTTTCTACACAAAAATAATAAACGGTTCAGGCGAGCTTAGGTTAGGTTTTTTAAGTTCAAAATAGTTGAGAAAATGCCTCGAAAATTTAAATTAAAAACAATTAATTTCTTGTATGGGAAGTTGAACTATGTTACGTAAGGTTATCATACATCTTGAACATTATTTGCATGCTATATTTCCTTACTTCACACCCTTTTTTATGTTATTTTTTACTCCCAATTGAAAGACATGCATTTGCAGACGAAAGGACATTAAATTTATGCTTTTATGTGTTTTATTAATATTTTTTATTTAAGTTTCCAATGCAATGTTTATGAATGTCACTAAGCTGATGGCACTACTCAGTTTCTGTGCAAATACTTGTGGTTGTGAGCAGGATGTGAGCAAAATAACATTAAAAATGCTCTTGGAGTTAGTAACATAGCAATTCAAAGAAATACATTACTAATTCAACATAACCTAACGTAACCTAGCCTAACCTGACCTTGGAGAAAACAACTACAAAAACAAGATTGGAAAAATATATAGCAATTTATTTTCTTGAAATTTGGCAAATTAAAAAACCTAACCCAACCTAATCTAACCAGAATTATTGTGCTTTAAGGTGGTAACTAGGCAAGTTATTACACATTTGCCTCCATAAAGCAAACAAATGGGCTAGGTTTGGTGATGTTAGATTAGTTTAAGTGTTTAAGTTCGACATTTTTTGCAAAAATTGTTCCAAAATTTGAAAGGAATACATCTTTTTTCTTTAAAAGCAGCTTATGTTAGATTAAGTTAAGTTGGGTTACATTTTTTAATTGTAAAAAAAATACATTGCTTGAAATTGTTACAACTTGATGTTTTGGTTTTGTTTTTCTCCAAGGGGAGGTTAAGCTAGGTTAGGTTAGGTTCTGTTGCATTTTTTTATTTAAAAAAAAATACTTTACGCTATGTCACCCAATTCAAAGCTTTTCGTTGGTGTTATTTTGCTCACAGCCTGAAATGTAGGCATTTGTATAGAAAATGAGTGGTCCCGTCATCTGAGTCATATCCATAAACATTGCATTGAAATGATACATTCCACGAATTCATAAAACACCTTAAAACACAAATTACCAAAATGAGCAGTAACATCATGTTCATCACATTCCTAAACATTGCATGGAAAAAAAATAATCAGAAATTACCTTAAGTTGTAAATTTACCAAAAGGTGTGTCAACCCCTGGACGGAAATGAAACACTAGGTGCCCCAATCCTGGGCAGAAAGGGCACTAAGAGCAGTGGAATGAAAATATTAATAAAAGTAAACTAAAAACAGCTTTTCTTGAAGACAAACGTGGTAGTTATGTGATATTAAAGGAAACTAACCACCTTTAGAATGGGATTTTAACTGAGATAGCAGTTTTGAAGACCACGTCGAGAAATCACTTACCTCATACTCCGTTCGGTCCAAAACATCTTCCAGCCGAAGTTATAAGGCCTTTTATCATCGGTTTTGGGACATGGACAGACTCGGTGGCCGTTGTGAAAATTCCTTCATATGGAAGCAAACAGCATTTCAATGGAAGTTAAACCTTTTATTTAATTAAACCTAATCAAACCTAATTAAACCTAAAGGCTTTAATTAAATTAAATTTAAATTTAATTAAAAATTTAATTAAAAATTTAATTAAAAATTTAATTAAAAATTTAATTAAATTAAATTAATTAAACTTTAATGAAACCTAAAGGCGAACCTTTAGGGGCCTATAATAAAAAGGAAAAACTTTCAAAATCCCGTTTTTTGAAGCATGGGCATAATATTTCGCAAAACCAATGTCATATTCATCATTTTCAGGTGCCAATACCCCTAATTAGTATGATTGCAGAATTTCGGCAAGGTGGTTAGTTTCCTTTAACATGGAAACCCTGAGCACAAATCAGAAAAAAGCATGGACTGGACTTTTTCAAGCTTACCTGCCAACTTCTTCAACTACTGTTCCTTTGGGAATTAAATATCAGCAAGCTATTTATTCACTATTTAAAATCACACCAATCCGCAGATACATCAGAATGTGCGAAGTACAAAAAACGAATCAGTACGACGTCACATGAGATTGGCCTCCGGATTAAACACTGCGCGCAATTGCACCACAAATGTCTTACCTCCGTCACATTTGTCACTGTAACCTCAAATTTAGACTTTAGGCGCTGGAATTTCTGTAACTGGAATTTTTTCTTTGGATGTTCTGAGGAACGCCCATCACGATTTGTGACATTTAATACGCGCTAGTGTCTATCGATACAAATCGACACCCCTGCTTTGGAGAAAAAAAATATTAAGCAATATATATTCTGAAAATTTTATAAATTGAACAACCTAACCCAACTTACCCGAGCCTAATGTCAGCTGCTTTTAAACGCAAATTTCCGATTTTATTTTATTTTTTAAAGTGATTGAACAATTTTTTCCAAGGTAAACAATTAAACTAGCCTAACCTAGCCAAATCGGAATTATTGTGCTTTAAGGTGGTAACAAGACAAGTTTGTACACACATTTTCCTCCATAAAGCAAGCAAATGGGTTATGTTTGGTTAAGTTAGGTTAGTTTAGGTTTTTCAATTTGGAAAACTTTTTAAAAAAATCCAAAAAAGTTTCCCCCGAAAATGGCAAATTATTTGGTAACCTTGCGGTCTAAGGTGCTCTTTTCTTCCTTAAAAAAAAAAAATATATGCAGAATACCATGTTTATGAAGTTGACTAAGATGAATGGACCGACTTATTTTCTGTGCTTACTTTTCAGGTTGTGAGCAAAATAATGCCAAAAGGGCTTTGAGTTCGGTAACATGGCATAAACATAAATGTTTTTTTTTAATGCAACAAAACCCTGACCTACCTTTTGAGAATAAAAAATTAAACTAAATTAAAATGTCACTTAATTTATTTTCTGATAATTCTCAACCTTAAAAAAGAAACCTAACCGAGCCTAACCTAACCTAAGCTGATTTTGAATACAAAATTATATTTTTTTGTGAACATGGTTGTAAATTCTTTCGGAAACTTTTGGGTATTATTGTGCTTTAAGGTGGGAACAAGAAAAGTTGTATGGGCGCTGTATGACCAACGCAGTCAATGCGGCCGTAAACCCAAATAACCAACCAACCAACCCAGAAAGATGTAAGCTGTATTTCCACAGTGGAGGGAATTCCAGCTATTTTGTTTTGTTTTTGCGCACAATTTTACATTTTTCAGCAAAAGGTGGAGAGTCAGTCCACTATCTAATCCAAATATGTTTTTATGCAGTACAAAATGTGCTGGTTAACATCAATGTTTCTACTTAGCATGGGGTTTTTTATTTTTTCCCTTTAGCTTTCTTATCAGCATAAAATAGCATAGGTTATTGGGGGGGCGGGGGCCCAAATAAACATTGGGGGGGGGGGGGGGCAAGATCAACATTGGTGGGGCCATAGCCCCCTCAAAAGGATACAAATCGACGCCCCTGCATACATGCATGATTTTGCACTTATCAAAATTTAATTTCATCTGCCATTTTTTGGACCACTTCACAAGCTCTTCTAAGTCTTTCTGTAGCATGTACCTAGGTGCCTAGGTACCAGGTAAATATCAAGCTGATAGTGTGATGAGTGGGCTGTTGAGGTTAATTATAGTTTGTATATCCACACTCTCAATGATAACTGATTGTTGTTCACGGGACTGGATTGTATGCAAGTTTGACAATGACAATTGGTTTTTGTGCACACCATTTTGAATTTTGTAGCAAAAGGTGGAGAGTCAGTCCACTATCTAACCCAAATCTGGTTTTTTTATTACAAAATGTGCTGGTTAACATCAACTACATTTTCTATGTACCTAGCATGGTGTTTTCCTTCTTTTTTCCTTCAACTTTTTTATCAGCATAAAAATAGCATATGTTATTGGGGAGGCCCAAATCAACATTGGGGGGGCAAGATCAACATTGGTGGGGCCCTGGCCCCCACAAAAAGATACAAATCCACGCCCCTGACATCTAGACATTAGGGGAATGTCCCCATCCTAGCCCCGCCTTCAGCGCCTAAAATATCGTACAAACTAGAACGTAAAATTCCCTTTACGTAAACGTCCACATGCCTGCACCTTGATCGCAAACACCCGCTTTTATAGTCAGACATGTAACGTACTCGCTTCAAAGGTGGCGCAAATGACCTCTGTGGTCCGGTACGCGTAAAAAAATCACTCCCCCACCCATGTGCAGTGAAATTGAAACTTGCCTGATGCTTCCAATTTCTGCAATATACGAATAAAAACCTGTGACGTCATCAAGATTTGAATGCGAACTTTGGTGTACCTTTAAAATAATGGTATTTTTGCGGCGTTTAATAATGGTGTTTTTGCGGCGTACGAGACATTGGTCTTGTCAAGGCTATTTCTTGTATAGCATTGGTCTTGTATGACTGTAAGGTTTGCTTAAAAGTCATGTGAGCCCCAGCTTTCTTTTGTATTCTTTTAGGAATACCAATTATAATGCAGTGTCCATGCAGCTTCTTGCTGACTTTTCTCTGTCATGGTATCATAAGCTGGCAGATTTGCCCACACGGCTCTCGTTTTTTCCCATATCAATATTTATTGCATGCAATATTTTTTTCTTCTTTTTTTCGTTTAGCTTTTTATCAGCATAAAAATAGCATGGGTTATTGGGGGGCCCAAATCAACATTGGGGGGGCCAAGATCAGCATTGGGGGGCCATGGCCCCCGCAAAAGGATACAAATTGACGCCCCTGTCAGTAGCATACTAAGGATTTGTGCTAGGAGGGGGGGCAAACCGATTTGGAGGGGGTCCACCTAATCATATTTTTTTTAGAAGTCCCCGGATTTCGACCACTTTTTAAGGAGCCCACTTATTTTATTTTAAACAAACTAATTAGTGACCAGCTTAGTTTCCCTGTGGAGAGTGCCCAATCTACCGCCATCGTTTCTATGTCACCGGATTTCAACCCTAACTCCACATCCTGTTCGAATGTTTTTCTTTTGGTATCCCCTGACAAGTCACCTCGCACTGATGAAATTCCACCTGTACAAATCACTTAAAAATGTGTTTAAAAATCCCAATTTCAGGCATTCCATTTAATAACGTCCGGTCGCCAAAACCCCAACGTTCGTGAAAGTGTACACCCGCCTTGCACATTCGTCGCATTCGCCACACTTCGTGCGATTCTCCGGTTTCTGCTAGGCCTCCCACATTTTGCTAATTGCTGTCACATGATAGCCTTGTGCCATACTCGTCGTGATAGGACGAGCAGTCTCGGGATAAGTTGCCCGTCACACAATCGAAAGATTGTGGGTTCTAGTCTCACATCTCGCTACTCTTCGCCGGCAACCAATCGGCGTGAGAGATTGGCAACGCTACATGACTCAACGGTCGACGTGTCGTAAAACCAATAACCAGACGATCGTAAAACCAGTGGTAAATAGTCGTAAGTCGTAAAACCAGACGATAAACCCCGGGAATTAATTCAATAGCTCTATATCTCAATCTCAGAGGGGCTGTATCATAACATCCAGAGTTCATAACGTCCAAAGTTCATAACGTCCAAAGCTCACAATGTGCAAGGATCATAACGTCCAAAATGCGAAATAAAGTCCAAAATGTCTCGGAAAGGGTGCGTTCATGACGTTCAAGGATCACAACGTCCAAAACTGGCTTCAGAGGGAGCGTTCATAACGTCCAGAGTTCATAACGTCCAAAAGTAGTTCCTCCGTTGTCCGCTAGGGGAGCCAGCGGAACCCTGCTGGTGAAATCGTGTGGCTGTGTCTCCATTTGCTGTCAACAGGTGGCAGGAGTGTGCGGTTATTGTCGCATGGCACCTCGCTGTGCCATGGCTGCCAAATGTGGTCGCTGTGGCATGACAAATGTGCTGCCAAATGTGGTCTGGTGGTTTCCTCAGGTGTGGATTCTGAAATCTTCTCCAGTTCCTCCAGGGGACGAATACATTTCCTCAGAGGGTCGCTTTCGGTGGGAAAATTCGTTGAGCAGGGGCTGCGCTTGAGAATACTGAGGGAGTACCTTTTCCTCCGAAAAGAGCGCCTTTGGCTGGAAAATTCGTTACAAAGGGGTAGGGGAGGGTCTTTTCCGGTCGGACCGGCGCCACCTTACTCTGGAGAGCGGGGGTAAAGACTGCCGTGGGATGCTGGGGAATGTATTGGGACGTCGCTGCTTATCAGTTATCATCTATCTGTGCCGGAATGCCGGAACTCTGGACCTTGGCCATGAGGGGTGCGGCTCACGGAAGCGCCGGGCCGGGCATCGAACAAGCGGTGAGGCATAAGTTTGAATGCATACAGTTCAGCTTAGTGAACACATAGCAAAATGGAATGGGCGATATTTTGCATTCGAATCCAGGGATATATTATTCAGGCATATAAACTAGGAAATCCATTTTCTTCTCGCATTCTTATTTTACTCTCGTTATTCACAATAGATAACCCCCCCCCCCTGCTTAGGAGAAAATACACATAACTTGTCATGTGCGTTGCAAGGAACATGAAAATACAGGAGTTACGCCCAAATAGGGAAAGCAAAACTGGGCTCATTTCGGCCGGATATGGTGAATACACGACTAGAAACTGCTGGAAATGGTTTTTGTTCACCCTGGTAGAGCATTATTGCAATACGTGGATCCAGGCTGCAGGGTGGGAAGCATATGGTGCAAAAGATGCCATTTATCTCATTGTATTTGCAAAGAACAGCCGTGCATCTATGTCGACCCCTAGTCTTATGTCGTAATTCCGCCATTTAGCGGACAAAATGCTGATTGCATGAAATTAATCCATGCAACAACGTGCAACAACGGCTTCACGGTTATTTGAGGTACTTTTATACTCATTTTAAGAACGTGACATCCCTTATTTGTTTGTTCTGGATCCGCTCCTGCCCTGTCCGCGAAGTGCAAAACAAATATTGCGAGGTGTCTCCAAGAAACCTGCCAGCAAAATCGACGCCAAATCGACAAGTGAAAGGGCCAAAATAACACCCAATATTTTGATATTGTGATGAAAATAATTGTGGGGTTATCTGGTGTATCGAATCCAGCTGTGCCATTCTTAGAAAGAACAAATCAATGGTCAAGGAGTTACAGACTGATGCATTTGCCGCCCCGGTAGCTCAGTTGGTTAGAGCGCTGGCCTGCACTGGTCTTCCCTGCCCTGGCAACGTAGGGTCCGAGTCGCTTCACGCGCTCGCATTTAGCCCCCGGCTGGGAGGGTCAGTTAGCAGCTGGCCCGATAAGGCCGGTGACGAGGTACCGGGTGGCCATGTCGGTGCATTGACGGTACGTTAAACTTTCGGTCTAAATTCTGCCGTTGAACTGGAGTTCATGGATCGGGTGGTGGGGATGGGGTTCACGCAACAAGCTCTGCTTAGCAGTGGCTTATGACTTTATGACTTTATGACTTTATGACATGGATAATGAGATTAGGTATAGACCGTGGATGAGCATGCAGCAATGTGCACTCGTAGAAATAGTGTGGACCAAAGAGGAAAGCATGATATATTTAAGCCAGCAAGCCGTTAAGCTAACCAGACACCACTTTGTGGCTAACAAACAAGGTCAGTACTTCACCTATGCAAAGGCTACTGGCAAGGAGGGTGAAGCGATTGTCCAGTGCGATTTCGCTGAAAATCATTCATTTGTGGTGCAGGATGTAGCTCAAGGCTTCTACTAGGATTCGTCCCTATGTACGGGGCACCAGTTTGTAGTGTACCGGCGTGATGATGAGGTACTGTGCCATCAGAGGTACTGCTGTATCTCTGACGGCACAAAGCACAGCACCGACATGGTGCATGCGTTCCTGCAACGGCTTATCCCAGAAATTCGGACCGCAGTACCTGACCTCCAAAAATATTTATTTCAGAAACGGCAGTGCTGCACAGTATACGAATATGCATAACTGCATCAATATGTGTTACCATCAGACAGATTTTGGGGTACCCTGTAAGTGGCATTTTTTGTCGCATCTCATGGCAGGGGCGTTTACGACGGTATCGGGAACACAGCCAAGCGTGCCGCCGCTCAAGAGAGCTTCAAGCGCCCGCTTAGCAACCAGGTACTGACGGAGGAGGACATGCTTGGGTAACATGTCAACATGTCTCAATGAATGCGTCCGCGCCAAATTTGTTCTCAAAGAGTTCACGATGAATGCGCTTACTCAGTCAATGACGTTCATCTATTCGTTTCCAGAATGTGGGGTTTGAAACACCAGAAAGATGATATTACAGTGGTTGGCGGAGTTATAATCCATTCAGTGTTGTCGGTGAAATATGATCGTACATTTTTGATATGCTGGCATTGGTGCAGAAATATATTGTATAAGATTGATGTTTGATGTTTCTGTTCTTCCTATAAGTGACGATCTAGGATTTCACAAATCACCCTTCGTCGCTTCTGCATTTCCAAAATAGCATTGTGACTGTCTCGAAGGTCAAACTAGGTCACGTTATCTTAGGTTACAAGTTCACGGTTAAAAAAACGCGTGAACAGAAATTTATAAATTGACTCAAGATGCAGTGGATCATGGCGAGTTCAGCGATATGTAGCTTTGTGCAATTCGTGTTACTCTTCATTGAGTTTCAAGCCTCCAAAGAGTTCGGTGACCACTCAAATATGTCCGAGGCTATAACTCCTTAACCGTTCCTCGGATCTTTCTCAAAATATCATAGTAGCTGGAATATAGTGACAAACTTACTCTATATGAGTATTTTCCTTGGAATATGAAGTGTAGGCTGATATTTTGGCCCTTCACTTGTCGATTTATCGTGGAATGGGCCACCTATTACAATTCGGAGGCATTTCTGCCATTTCTGTTTAGCCCTTGACCTCACAACGAGTTAGAAAGAACACTTGTGCAACACAACACTCAATATCAGATGACTAACATTATCATCCCCTCACGTGACTCGAACGTCAAAAGGTTTGTATTTCAGTAACATGCCGTTCTAAACACATAATAACAGGCCAGGATAAACTAGCACAAAAACAACCATGCATGTCTAATTTAGAACGGATATGTTGGGTCTTAGGGGCAAAACACTATTTTTATGTTTTACTCCGAAAGATAAAATGTCGAACCTCAACTCTGCACTTTTTAAAATCGCAATGTGACTGTCCCGAAGGTTAAATTAGGTCATGTGACTTTAAGTCACTATGTCACGACGTCAAAGAACCCGTAAGCGAAAATTCAGCAATAACCAAAGTGGAATGTTGTGAGTTCACCAATATATGCTTTTGCGTAATTCGATGTGTTCTTCATTGTGTTAAGGTCCTCAAAATACACCATTGTTAGGTGGAATCTCAGAAATGCCAGAGGCTATAGCTCCTTGACCATTGACCTGATCTTTCTAAAAATGGCATAGTTGGATTCAGTGCATCAGATGACCCAACACAATGATTTTAATCAAAATATAACATATTGGGTGTTATGCTCTTGTCAATTTGTTGTGGATGGGCCTGCTGTAGATTCAGCCATGTGGAGACAAAAAGTTGACATTATGACACCATATGTACATGAAAGCTGTGAACAGCCACCAAGTTTCGTGGAGCTACTCCCAATAGCAATTGAGATTGAAAAGCATGAAGAAGGGAGTGGGACTGAATCAGCATCATAAGGGATCAGGGTAAGACTATCAGACTACTTATCAGGGTAATAAGTAGAAATATGGCGACGATTATTCAGGTTTCAATAGTGCAGCGTAACAGACAAATTATTACAATAGTGCTTTTAAACGGCAGACAGCTTCAACTGCTTGACAGACGACTCTTAAGTAGGCCGTTACACATATCAGCACTCACATCTTCATACAACATCTCAGTCTCCCATCTCAAGTTCAAATATTCATAGAGGCGTCAGAGACAACAGACGATTCAGCTTACATATTGATAGATCTTCATACGCGCTATAACTCTCATCTCGTAAGCTTACATCTTAACATTTACACAGCGACTCTCAGGCAGAGTCCTAAGACGTACCTCAAGTACCGAAGTGGTGGGCCCTGGCGGCTGGCCGACGGCGGCCAGCCGCCTTCGACGACCGCTCAGCCGCGAGTCCCAGTGGAAAGTGACGAGAGAGCCCTCGGCTCTCCACGAGCTAAACGTGACTGCCAACGCCCATGGCACCATGCCAGGACACACGTAATGGTCACGCGACTGACTGCGCTTTCCAGGGCAACAGCCCTGGACATCCGACGACCGACAACAATGGCTCGCACCCGGTGAACTCTACTGCACCGGCGGGTCGCGCCGTCCCTCAGACCTCAGAGACATTCTCAGAGCTCTCGTTACAAACAGAGCTCGGCCGACTCGTGGGAACTACTGCTGTTCTCGGCACAATTCGGCGGCACCGCGCCGCAGCCTGGCGTCACAGCGCCGGGCCGCGTCACTTCCGACTGACACGGCAGAGGCATCACACTGCCTCCGTTTGATCTCAGTGCCAGCTCCGGTCGCCCGACTCTCAGTGCTGCCCTCCGCACACCACAAGACAATGGTGATATCCAGTAACATGTCATCAGACTGCTGAGCTCAGCTGCACACAGGCAGCCTGCAGATCGTGGCACCACAGCGCCCCTGGCATCTGACATTTCACAAGCAGTAACATTCATCCAGCAGTCAACAAATATTATATGTTACCATTACATTCATCAATCATACACCCATCTGTCCTCACGTACCTGTAATCACAGATTCACACTTCACATTGTTGCCACAGTGACAGAACCTGTCACGTCCAGTCATACTACTGTCATACCACTGTCATCTATGCACCTTGCATCTCTCAGTCATGTACACACACACCGGCCCATTGGGTTCCCAGAATAGGCTTGTTAACATACATCACCCATGACGGTCACATCACCTCAATACGGCGGTGGTGGCCTCGAGGTCACGCCGTCAGACGGCGTCGGTACCCATCCCCCGATATATGTGCACCTGACCAGAAATGGGGACGGGGAACAATAGCCGTTGGCCTCGGCGGCGGTCGGCGGCAGTGCCGACTAAGCAGCTCGGTCAACCCGTGGTATGGTATCTGCCGGAACCTGCCTCGACATTCAGTGGGGTGTACTGTAGGGGAGGGGGCTAAATTTCTGAAAATAAAAAGGTCCCCTCAACCAGCTTCGCTACAACCTTTTCGAAGATCCCGATGTGCTTGTTAGTGCACGGTCTTCTTGTTCCTTTCAGGAGTTAGGACCCCTTCAGGAAGGGGCATTTTCGTCTTCGATACGCCACTGCGGCTGCTCAACGAGTTTTGTTTTCAGCCGATGGCACCCTTCAGAGTAGAAAGGTCCTTCGGAGAACTTTCTTTCGGGACCTGTTCTGAATTTTCCGGTGTTCGGACCGATTCGATTGATTCCCTTTGTGATGTTTTGGGGTTGTTACATTTTTTTGTGTAAGCCCCCTGCGCGATACATTTCGGCCCCAATACGATTCCTCGGGCCACCGGTGCATTTTTTGCCAGTGCCCAACACGATTTTCCGGGTCCCGACACGTTTTTTATGGGGGGGGGGGGGGGTCTTTGACCAAACCTTTGTGGCCGCCAAGTGACATTCTGGGTAGGAATTGATTTTTGGAAAGCCAGCTGCGAATTGTGGGACTCCGGCGAGACGTTTTGTCCCCCAGTGTGATTTTCAAGGGCAGCGAGCGACTTTTTGGGTCTAAGTGCGGTTTTTAGGACCACGTCGTCATTTGTCGGGATTCCTATCGCGAGTTTGAGTGGCCTCGACACGTTTTTGGGGGTAAAATACGTTTCGGGAGCTTTTGGAGCGATTGTTGGGACCACAAAGTGATTTCCCATGTACATACTTTTCTCGTTGCCCCGTCTTAATTTTGTGGATGGTCCCGATGAGACTTTCTGGGTCCCGGTGGGACCCGTCGAGCCTCTAGTGTGATTTTCAGGGGACCGGGTGCGACTTATTGTACCCCCAGGCTCAGCGTGATTTTCATGGGCCCGAGCCCGACCTCTTGGGGTTCCAGTCATGAATTTCAAGAACCCGACACAGATTTGTTGCTCCTCAGCGTGATTTGCAGAGGCCAGGCGTGTTTGTGACCTCACCATGTTTGTTCAGGGACCCAGGTCCGAATTTCGTGAACCCCAGTGCGATTGCAGGAGCCACGGCCTGATGCTTTGGGCCATAGCGTGATTTTCAGGGACCCAGCCCATCTTCTTGAGCCCCATCGTGATTTTCAAGGACCCCGGCACTTTTTGGGGCTCCAGCATGATATTCAGGGGACCAGGTGCGAACCTTTGAGGCCCCCAACGTGATTTTCAGGGGCCCCGGTCCGATTTTTTGGGGACCTCAGCGCGATGTTGAGGGGTCCGATTCGACCTTTTGGGCCACAGCGTTATTTTCGGTGCCCAGACGATATTTTGTTTGGCCCCAGCTTGACTTAAAGGGGCCCGACCCGGCCTTTTGAGGGCCAAGCGTGATTTTCGGGGCCTCCGGCATGACTACGAGGGCGCCGGCGCGACTTTTTGGGGCCCAGCGGTATTTTCAGGGGCCCGGTCCCACTTTTTGAACCCACAGCGTCATTTGTATTGGCCACGGAACGATTTTTAGGATCCCAATGTGATTTTCAGGAAACTTGGTGCGATTTTGGGGCATCCAGCGTCATTTCCAGGAGCTTATGCGCGACTTTTGGGGGCCCAATGTGACTTTTAGTGGCCCCCAATGTGATTTGTATGGGTCCCGATGCGATTTTTGTGAGTCCCAACGGAATTTTTAGTGAGCATGACGTAATCTTTTTCTTCAGAACCCCGACGCGATTCTTGGGCCCAACAACCTCTCAGGGGGAGGATGGTGGTGGAGGTGCAATGCCCCCCCCCCCCACCCACAACCTCCTTCGAATCCTTCCCAATAATTTCCATTGGAAGGGGGACAGTGCGCCCCAATGCCCCCCTCGGTACGTCACTGATGAACATACATGTATCACTTCATGAAGTTGGTTGGAAGGGGGCAAATTACCTTTTTCATGGCCAAAGCTACCCCGAAATCAAATTATATCTGTTGTATGGCAGTAGGCCCAATGGGCAAGCTTCAGTGTGATTGTGGGGGGGGGGGGGGCTTAGTATATACAAAGTTATGCTCTGCGAATGTAGCAGTTTTAAAAAACCTGAACTTCGCCCATAGCCTTGGATCACGATCTAGCTGTATGGTGTTAGCAACGCATTCGCATTCGAATTCAGCATCCTATTCGTATGCCCTCCGATTTCGCTCATATTTTCGGGATGTGATCTTTGTCGTTTCCCAAAGTAAGGCAAACAACGGTTACTCAGTGGGACAAGCAATTTGATCTCCAGAAGTCAAGAAAGGTCATTCGAGTCAAAAACGGGGAACCGCATAAAAGTCAAAGTATTTCACTGGCACGAGTTACGTGACCTTCAGTGTAACGGTTTGACCTCAGGTCACTAAAGTTGATTTTACTCATGCACTATATCTATTTACGGGGTACCGATAAGGGCATGGTGATACATTGGATATACCTGATTATTGCAGGTAATAGTCTACAGAGCACGTACATACAGCACATCGAACAAAATGACCCGTCATTGTCACCGATTCATCCCCGTTCGGAAAAATGCAAAAAATAGAAATGATGCCAAATTCTTGGGTACCTGATAATTTCCGCAATATTTTACTCGGCTCCAGGAATTAACACACATACATTGGCTATTGCATACATATGGATGCACCACATTCAAGCATCTAATGTACAAAGTCTCAAAGTTTGACCTATGGTCACAAAATATAGCTTCATCAACCTTGCGCCATCTACGGGGTACCGAATAATAATTTCCTAAATACATTCATTGGATCGACATTAGCGCTGAATAATCTCCCATCGGGCGAGAAAGCAGCACATCCAAGGATGTCACCTTCAAGGTCAAAGTTTGACCTCGGGACGAGATAAACACTAACATGGAACCCTATGGAAAAATGAGGTACCGAATAACATCTTCCTGAATACATTTATCGGATGGACATTAGCGTCGAACGATCTACCACCGAGCAAGGAAGCAGCACATTCGAGCGTGTGACCTCCAAGTTCAATGTTTGACCTCAGGTCAGGATTGATGAAATTCAGAAAATTAGTGTTCCATTGGGGTACCGTATGTTGGCAAAATTAAGCACTAAATGTAAACTATCTTAGCATTGATACATGCACACTCGATACGAGAAACGCTGCGTGACCTGACCTCCATCGGTGACACATTTCATCAGATAGCACTAGCGTCCCATTCAGCAACGCATTCAGAAATGCATTCACCAATGTTCTCCGACTCGTCTGAAAATTTGACACAACATTCGCAGCCGTACCCATACATGCACTTCATATGTTTTTTTGCCACGACGAACCCTTTCACCTACAGAGGCCAAAGGTCAACGAGGTCAACAAGGGGTACCGCATCACTTGCCGGATAATTCACTTATCGGAATGATTCAAACGCTTGTGCGACCGCTATCAACGTGCCATGCAGCACATTAAATCACTTGGTCACTCAAGGTCACCATTTGACCTCAGGTCAACGAATACTTTAACATTGCGTCCTTCGGGGAAATTACGGGGTACCGAATAACATCTTCCTGAATACATTTATCGGAGGAATATTAGCGTCGAATAATATCCCACCGAGCAAGGAAGCAGCACACCCGAGTTTGTGACCCTCAATGTGTACACTTGACCTCAGGTCAGGATTAATGAACATCAGAAAATTAAGGTGGTCCACTGGGGTACAGTATGTTGGCCAAACGAAGCGCTAAATGTAGACTATCTTAACACTGATACATGCACAATCGATACAAGAAGCAGTACACTGCGTGACCTGACCTCTATCGGTGACGCATTTCATCAGGTAGCACAAGCGTCCCATTCAGCAACGCATTCAGAAACGTATTCACCAATATCCTCCGATTCGTCTGAAAATTTCACACAGCCTTTGCAGCCGCACCACAAAAAGATTTTCCCTACGACGAACCCTTTCACCTACCGAGGTCAACGAGGCCAAATTCAGGTACCGCATACATTGGAAAATTAACTTACCGGAATGATTCAAACGCTTGTGCGACCGCTATGAAGGTGGCATGCAGCACACGAAATCACCTCTTCACTCAAGGTCACCATTTGACCTCAGATCAGCAAATACTGTACCATTACGCCCTATGGGGAAGTTACGGGGTACTGAATAACATCTTCCTGAATACATTTATCGGATGGATATTAGCGTCGAATAATCCCACACTGAGCAAGGAAGCAGCACATGCGATCATTTGACCTTCAAGGTCATCATTTGACCTCAGGTCAGGATTGATGAAATTCAGAAAATTAAAGTGGTCCACTGAGTCAAACGAATGTAGGTTGGTCAAAGGAAGCAATAAATGTAGACTTAACACTGATACATGCACAATCGAGATAAGAAACATACACAGAGACCCTTTGACCTCTGTAGATGAAAGGGTTCATCGTAGCAAAAATCGTGTCCTGGTGCATGCACGGGTACGGCTGCCAATGTTGTGTCAAAATTTCAGACGAACCGGAGGATATTGGTGAATACGTTTCTGAATGGGATGCTAGTGCGACCTGATGAAATGTGTCACCGATAGGGGTCAGGTCACACAGTGTGCTGTTTCTTGCATCGATTGTGGATGTATAAGTGTTAAAATAGTCTACATGTAGTGCTTCGTTTGGCCAATATCCCCAGGGGACTACATTTTATTTTCTGAATCTCATCAATCCTGACCTGAGGCCAAACGTTGACCTTGAAGATCACATGCTGGGATTTGCTGCTTTCTTGCTCGATTGGAGATTATTCGACGCTAATATTCATCCGATAAATGTATTCAGGAAGATATTATTCGGTACCACGTAATTTCCCCATAGCGCGTAATGTTACAATACCTGTTGACCTGAGGTCAAATGGTGATCTTGAGTCACCAGTTGAGTTGGTGTGCTGCATGCCATCTTGATAGCGGTCGCACAAGCGTTTGAATCATTCAAATAAGTGAATTATCCGGGAAGTTATGCGGTACCCCGTGTTTGACCTCGCTGAGCATTTGGCCTCTGTAGATGAAAGGGTTCGTCGCAGGGAAAAAATCATTTTGTGGTGTATGTACGGGTACGGATGCGAAGGTTCTGCCACATTTTCAGACGAATGGGAGGATATTGGTGAATGCGTTTCTGAATGCGTTGCTGAGTGGGACGCTGGTGCTGCCTGATGAAATGTGTCACCGATATAGGTGAGGTCACGCAATGTGCTGTTTCTTGTATCGATTGTGTCAGTGCTAAGATCGTCTACATGTAGTGCTTCATTTGACCAACATATGGTACCCCAGTAGACCACTTTAATTTTCTGATTTCATCAACCCTGACCTGAGGTCAAACTTTGAGCTTGAAGGTCACATGCTCAGATGTGCTGCTTCCTTGCTCGGTGAGAGATTTTTCGACACCAATATCTATCCGATAAATGTATTCAGGAATAATGTTATTTGGCGCCCCGTAATTTTCTCATACGGCATAATGTTAGTGTTTATCTTGACCCGAGGTCAAACGTTGACCTCGAAGATACATGATTGGGTGTGCTGCTTTCTTGACCAATGGGAGATTATTCGGCGCCAATGTCCATCTGATGGATGTATTTAGGAAGATATTATTCGATACCCTGTAGATGGCAATAGCGCAAGGCTAAAACAATATTTTGTGAACATAGGTCGGGTACATTCAACGTGTCACCATGACTTCATCATTTCGCTACCCCGTAAATATTATAGTGCATGAGTAAAACAAACTTTGGTGACCTGAGGTCAAACTGTGACATTGAAGGTCACGTAAATCCATGTGCTGTATCCTTGATGGACAGCGTACATCTAGGCGTTGGAATCATTCGGCTAAGATAACTCCTTTGAATTATATGCGGTACCCCTTTTTGACCCAAATGACCTGTCTTGATCTCTGGAGATCAAATTGTTTGTCCTACTAAATAATTGTTTTTTGCATTATTTTGGCAAGCGACACAGATCATATCCTGAAAATATGAGTGAAATCGGAGAGTATGCGAATACGATGCTGAATACGAATGCGTTGCTAATATCATGGACATTAGTACGTGCATACAGCACATCGAACATGACCCGTCATGATCACCGATTCATGACTGCATGATTCGTGATCATTCAAAATGCCCAAAAATAGTAATTATGCCAAATTCTTCGGTGCCTGATAATTTCGGTAATACTTTACATAGCACCATGAATTAGCACACAGACACTGGCTATGGCTCATTAATGCAGCACATTCAAGCGTCTGATGTACAATCTCAGTTTGACCTATGTTCACAAAATATAGTTTTAACCTTGCGCTATTGCCATCTACGGAGTAGCGAATAAAATCTTCCGAAATACATTCATCGGAGGGACTTATATAGTAGGTATATACATACATACATATATATATATAAATATATATATATATATATATATATATATATATATATATATATATATATATATATACGTACACACACACGCACGCACCCACCCACGCACGCACGCACGCACACACACACACACACACACACACACAAGACATGGATGGTTAAATAGCCAAATGAGATAGCCTATAGAGATGGTCCTGTCGTTCCGGTTTGCACGGCTTGCAGCGTCAAAAATCAACAACAGACAATCTCATTAAGCTAATGCACGACATCAAAAGTCGTCTATGCATCAAACGCACAACAATAGCTGCCTACTTAAATATCACTACCGCATTCGACCGAGTACTCAAGTCCGTACCCACACACAAACTCCACAAGATAGGCCTACGCGGGCACATGGATCGTGTCACATCAAACACCACACCCAGGAACAGGAACAGGGCCTGGCACAGGGGAGCGTGCCCTCACTGAGTCTCTTCATCATCGTGATTAACGACATACTTGCTGATCACACCGACGCGTCACCTCAATACTCACTTTTCGGGGGCGACATAGCCATTTGGACAACAGCAAGATGCTTCCTAAAAGCTGAGAAAACGATTCAAACAGCTCTAGACCTCGTCGCAAAATGGTGCAAAACGTGGGACTTCACCCTGTCCGTAGAAAATCGGCCATGGTCACACAGTCGTCTCCGCCCCACACCCACAACACTACTTAAAATCGATGACAAGGCCAACGAACAGGTGAAAATATTCACCTTCTTAGGAGTACATTTGGACAACAACATAGTTTCAACACACAAGCACACATACACACCACTTCCATCTCGAAGAGATGCCTGAAGCGCGTCAACTTACTTCGTGCACTTGCAGGCATGGACTAGGGCGGATACAGGAAAAACACTACTGCTATTGTACACATCAGTCATACGACCAATCATAGAATACAACAGCATTATCGTTGCCAACTTTCAGCAAACCAGAGCAAAAAGTTAGAAACCATTCAAAACAACTGCATCAGAACAGCCACAGGAGCCCTCAGCACCACACAGATAGCCAGTCTTCTAGTAGACTCAAACACGCCTCCACTCCACTTCAAGAAGACACAACAGCTGCCGCTACCACATTAAAATCAAGTACATTTTTTTTAAATCACCCAACACAACGCTGCTTCACGCCTGACAGACACACGTTCCGATTTTGACGCAAACTTCCACCATATGGTGTTCAAATTGCCACGGCTCTCTCAAACCTTAACCTCACAGTGCCAACTACTGTAGTTCGACCGCCCACTAGGCCATTCTGGACTCTCAGTCAACCGAAAGTCGAATACTTGCTCTCGGAAAAGAGATCGACCATCACATCGGCGGAAATTGTTGGCACCTTCCACAAATTCGCCGATGACAACAATTACAAAACACTCGCATTCACGGATGGGTCGAAACACGAGGTCGGGGTAGCCATTGACATCATTGGATCAGGCCTTAGGCTTTCCAAGCGTCTACCGGATAACTTGTACATCTACTGCATTGAAGCACTGGCCATTCTGACCGCCATCTCCATTCTCATGAGGCATGAAGCTAGAAGCGGATTCCACTTGCTCGGATTCCAAATATGTTCTTCCGTCAATTAGCAACACCCACGACTGTCCACATCCAGTCATTGACAGAATCCAACAAATCGTGGCTCATAACGTAAACAACAACTTTTCCTTCCTCTGGATACCGGGCCACGTAACGTAACCACGTAGCATCCCAGGTAACGAAGAAGCAGATCGGCTCGCAAAGCCTTAGCAATGGACACTTACTCCAGTATGGAATATCTGGTAGACGATTGCAACCGCATACGTCAGCATCACCAGAACACATGAACACACCACAATTCTGCATAACACAAATTCAACCACACCCAGAACATCAAATCAGCGGTGAGCACATGGAACACAATCAATCAATCAATCTCATGGAATCAATTTCACCGACAAAAGAAAGTCATCCTAACTAGACTTAGAACTGGTTGCACTAAACTAACGCACTCTCAACTAGAGGATGACCAATATACAGCACCTCACTGTGACACATGGAACACCACATTAAGCATAGGCCACATCCTGCTAGACTGTAGTAGCTTTAACGCTCAAAAACAAACACAAAGGCTTTCTGCCAAAAAGAGGTCATCACCTTGGCACTTGCATCGCTTCTGGGTGATAAGCATCCAGAACTCCTTCAATTACTGTTTCAATATACGTACGCCGCAAAACTAGCAGGAGCACTACACACCACACCAACATTCACTTCAACAAGCAATGCAGGCCCACGATGCACTAGTAGAAAACACCTAAATGGCCATCCCCGAATGGCATCCTACGTACATGAGCGATTTCCTTTCCAACTAGAAATAAATCGTTACCTAGCGGTGCCGTCGGACGTAGATGAGCCGACTTGCTTTAGAGAAAAAAAATTCACACAACGTAAAACGACTACCCAGAGGAGCCATCGGACGCAGATGAGCCGATTTGCCTAGCAACTCATAACCTAAAACGGCTGTACAGATGTACCGCGGACGTAGATGAGCCAAATTGCCAAACACTGTACTAACCCCACTAACAACAGTGCATGGCATGCTTAGGGTAACTCTCTACTAACAACTAACACTCGGCGGCCGGCGTGATAGGCGGTGTGGACAATTACCTCCTTGTCCGCGCGGTAAAGATACTCAGTGCTCTCCGACAACAGTAGGCTAATGCCGGCACCTTGGCAAAATGAACTTTCTCGTTACTCCCAAAATCATCGCACCCCACACCAGCTACAACTTATCTGGCGGAGGAGAAAAGTAAAACTATAATCATTTAGACAACCAGAAGATTCCTCCACCTTCAGCACCAAAAACATCACACACACACACTATAATGTAAAACTGCCTTAGCTTTGCTTGCAAACAGACTTGTGCTCGACTCAAATTTTTTTAGTCCACTCACATGTGACTCATAGATCTTGAGATCTGATTCGACTTATGATTCAGAGCAGGTCAAAATTATTTGATTCGACTTAATTCAGACCCAGAGCTCACAAAGCATGATTCGACTCGCGACTCAAACAGACTGACAGAAATTTGAATCGATTCAGATCCGACTCAGTGGTATCAGACTCATGAGCCATATGATTCAGTGTGCACTGACCACACATTATATATATATATATATATATATATATATATATATATATATATATATACATTTGTATAAATATGTTGTTTTTACTGTCGCAAAGTACTGGCAGTGTTTTAGCGTGCTAACAGTTTTAGCGTGCTATTCGAGCTGTGCGCCGGCAGTGTTTTTGAGATTATCCGTATGTCGATAGGTGAGCTTCGAACACGCACCTTTTGTATTGTTTGTGGCCACGGCGCCGTGCAGCGATTGCCTGTTGACAATCCGGGGTCCGCTATGGTGTAGATTACGCCTTTGTCTTAAGTTGATTGTTTTCTGGAACTGAGTCACGTGCTGCTGAGCTGATGACCCTGGTTATTGTCTCCATCTTAGTTAGTTAGTTGGGCTTTATGTAGGGCGCATATACCATGTTGATCATATAGCGCCCATTTGTCTCCATGTTGCTGGTCTCTGAAGTTGCTAGGCTGAGGTCCACCTAATCCTCGAATTTTGTCCAGTCCGCTCTTTTCAAGTTCCAAGATGTTCTGAATAGCTTAATGCAGAGGCGTCGCCATCGGGGGGCAGAGGGGGCAGTCGCCCCCTCCCCTGCCGTAAGACTGCCCCCCTCCCCTCCTGAAATTCGAGGAGGCCCCATATCCGGAAATGCACAGGAAAAAATGTGAGCAAGGAGACCGATGAGACAGAAGATCATGCTGTCAAGGAGGCCCCAAGACTGGCAACGAGGCCCCCGGGAAATCTAATCAGGTCCCTATAAGAGACGTAGGACAGAGATTGGGAGGAGGCCCCCCAGTACGAAAAGGATGCCACCGAGACGGGAAAAAGGCCACCCAGGTTAGACAAGAAGGCTTCCGATGGGTGGCAGGATATTCTTAATTTGGAAGAAGAGGCCCTCAAGATGGAAGAGGAGGCCCCTACAATATAAAATAAGGAATGATAGGAGATATTTCTCCGGACGCAAGAGGGAGCCTCAAGATGGGTAAGAAGGTCTCCGCAGGAATGAGAGAAGGCCACTGAGACCAGCCAGATGAGGCCCATATTTTGGAAGAGGAGAACCATAGGAGAGAAGATTTGGGACTATGACGCAAAAACACCCTGCTAAGAGGATAATGAGGATCCAAACACAGGTGAGGAGGCCTCCAAGATGTGAGGGGAGGCTCCTAATTTGAAAAAGAAGTCACCTAGTAGAGGATAGGAGGCCCCAGAAATCAAGAGAGTGTCAACAATTGGCACGGAGGCCCCCAGGATTGCAAAGGAGGCCCCATGATTGCAAAGGAGGCCCGAGGATTACAAAGGAAGCCCCATGATTGCAGAGGAGGCCCCAATACGGGAATGGAGGTCCGAGAAAATGAGAGGAGGCCCTAAGATGGAAGAGAAAGCCAGTGGATATGAGATGGGGTTTCGGAGACGCAAAAGCAGGCCCAGAAATGGGTAAGATTCCACCAAGATAAAAATAGGATGATCCAGAAACGTGGCAAGAGGCACCTAATTCGGAAGGGGACGATAGAGGAATGGGAAAGAGACCCATGATGAACGAGGAGGCCCCTAAAATAGGAGAGGAGGATCATTATAAGAGAAGATAAGAAGGATGGCTCCCAGGCGAGAAAGAAGGCCCCAAAAAGGGAAAAAAGGACCCAAAGGAAAAAACAACAAAACCGAGGAAGGAAAGGTTGTTTTTTTTTTTGCAGTGCTTTCCGCGATAACTAATTTTCGGACCTGCGATAACGATAAAACGATAAGAAAGGTTTGCGATAACGATAAACGATAAACGATAAAAAATTTTCACAAAATTAACAGCGATAGCGATAAAACGATAACGATAATTGTTTTTTTTAACAGCGATAACGAAACGATAAACGATAAAACGATAACGATAATTGTTTTTTAACAGCGATAACAAAAGCGATAAGAAATAAAGCTTAAATAAGTGTACTTAAAGTTTATTTGCAGTATATACTGTATCATACAAGTCAAAAAAGGACAAAAAACACATTTTAGTCAAGCTCAGCATCTGTCTCATGCTCTGTGTCAGTGTTGGCCTCCCTCTTCTCCCTCTTCAAGATAGCCTCCAGGAGGGCCATGTTGCCCTTGGTGAAGACCAGCTGCTGAAACTTGTCGCTGGTCATGCTGGCGCGCTTGGGCCTCAGGACATCCCCGGCCGTGCTGAACATGCGCTCCACAGCGGCAGAGCTGGGCAGGGGGGTGTTGTACTTGATGAACAGTGCGATCCACTTGTCCCTGTGCAGGCTGGGGAAGTGCTCTGGCTTCACCTCAGCTTCCTTGCTCCTGGCCCAGGTCTGCAGCTCCTTCCTGATGAGCTCCTCCATGTTGGGGCTGCCCTCCATGACCATGGGGGCGTCCTGGAAGGCAAAGGGGTCGTCAGCGTCGTCCTCTACCTCCGCTGCTGTGCCCTGGCTGGAGGGGAGGGCATCAGGAGTGATGGTGTTGATGAGCTCCCTGACCAGCTTCTCCTTGGTGGACTCCTCAAGGTCTGGGGCCACATGCTTGAGCCTGATGGGGCCATGGTTGGGGTGGGTCAGGGTGGCCATCAGGAGGTCCTCCTCCTTGAACAGGTGCTGGAACCTTTTGTTGAAGCCATGGATGGACCCCGGCTGGTCCAGGAGGGCGTCCACCAAGGGGAGGGCATACCTCAGGGTGGCCTCAGCCTTCAGCCTCTGCAGCTCCAACTTGAGCAGCATGAGGTAGGGCAGGAGGATGCCCATGTAGGCATTGGCCTCAGCCTGGACCCGGTCCAAGCAGATGGAGACCGGCCTCATGACCTGGCAGTACTCCTCCAAGACCTCCTTGTCCTCCTCCTGGAAGGTGGCGGCGCCTCCCCTGCTCCCTGACTCAGTCTTGAGGACGTCGTTGATGGCCTCCATGGTGTCTGTGTCCTTGAGGGCGGTCTCCAGGAGGCACTTGGTTGCGTCGTAGAAGCTGTTCCACCTACACAGAGTTAAAACAGTGTTTTAGGTACAGCTCTTATTTAAATTTAGTAACTAATAAGTAATAACTATTACAAGTTCAAATAAAACTTTTGCATCATTTCTATTTAAATATATGTCAACTATTAAATTTGCAAACTTAAATAGATGTAAATTCCAACTGTAATAGATGTAAATTCAAACTCTATCTAGTTGATTTTTTTTAAATGTGCGATTTTTTTAAATGTGCGATTTTTTACCTGGTTGGGCAAGGAGTCTTCAGCTTTCTCCCCAGCACTTCCTTGATCCTGTTGGCCACCACAGAGGACCTGTTGTGGAGGTTCCACAGGGCCTGGGCCTTGGCAGCTGCCTTGGTGAATGGCTGCCTTCCCTGCCTGCCTGTGGCACTGCCATGGTTCCAGCCAACCACCTTGGACACATCAGATGTCGCCAGCAGGTTCAAGGTGTGGGCGGCGCACCTCCTCTGGATGGGCAGCTGGGGCAGGTCCTCTACCTCCTCCTCCTCAGTCAGGAGTGCATAGACATCGACTATGTCCACGCCGCCGCCATCAGGATCCTGATGCTCTGGTGCCAGGAAAGGAGGGTCAGCTGGGTTGCCGCCATAGTAGTTGAATGCGGCGCAGTAGTTGGTGCCATTGTCGGTAGTTGTGGCGGCGATCTTCCTGGTGATGCCAAACTCGCTGTTGATCTTGTACAGCTCTGTGGCCAGGAGCTCCTTGGTCTGCTTGCCCTTCAGCTCCTTGCAGGCAAGTGTGCCATGCTTTCTGGACAGAGTCTTGGCATCTATCCAGTGCACAGTGCACCCCAGGAAAGCGCGGTGGTGTGCGCTCCAGCTGTCGGCTGTGGTCGCCACATAGCTCACCTCCTTCAGGACGAAGATGAGCTCCTTCTTGATGTTCTTGGCCTGGTCCTCCACAGTGTTGGTGATGGCAGTGTGGGAGGGCAGCTGGAACTCTGGCCTGAAGATGTCCATCAACTGGCGGGTGGCTGGGTGGGAAGAGATGCTGGGTGCTAGGCAGAGGCTGGTCAACCACTTGACCCAAGCCTGTCGGCCCCTCTCCTGGGTGAACTTCTTGGACATCTCCTGGGCCTGCTTGAAGGTCAGCTGGTGCTTGGTGTCCTTGGTGCCAACCTTCTGGCCCTTCTTGCTGGTGGCCGCCTTGATCTCATCATACTCCTGCAGGACCTTTGGACCATGACCCCTGCCCTTGAGGTGGACTCTGAGGTTGCCCCTGCTCTCTGAGGTGAACTTGACATAGGTCTTCTTGACCCCACCAGTTGAGCAGATGTTGCAGATGGCCAGGCAGGAGAAGATGGTCTTCCCAGGATGACCCAGCTTGGGCCTTGGATCCTCAATTTTGTGGAGCTTGAAGAACTTCTGGTAGGGCCTCAGGGACATGTTGACCTCATCAAAGTCTGCCTGCTTGCAGCCCCTGCCCAGGTGCTTGCCAATCTCCTGACTCCCCTGGCTCTCCTGGCTCTCCTCCCTCTCCCTGTCACTGCTGGCGCTGGAGGGGCGGGGCTCCTCCCTGAGGCCCTGGCTGCTGGAGGGGCGGGAGGTGGGCGGGGACATGATGAAATCGTCGCTGGTCTCGCTCCCGATGGACATGGCTGACTCCCCAGACTGGCGGCGCTCCCTCTGGTCCTGGGAAGCGAAGTACTCGTCCATGCGTGATTTTCTGCCGCTCATGGTGAATGACTGACCACGGTGGTTAGAGTAATACGGTGGGCTATTCTCGTTTTTCTGGCCGAATGTTACGTCAGCTGACTATCCACGTGACATTATGCCGCTCGGTACCTCCACTGTGAAAATACGCCAATTGGCAAAAGACGTAATGCGTTGTAGGCGCGCCGTAATTATGACAAGTTTAGCTTTGTAATTCTTAATCCTATTAATATCGGTATCAGGCTTGTTTGTAATTTGTGTAATGTAGTTTGAAATCTCCATAATTTAAATATTTTATGATAATTAGATCAGTGACGCAACGAGCACGTTCTTATTTCGGGAGTAGCCAAAGACGGAAACCTGAGCCAAGTTGGCGTAGTTTTTTGATGCTGAGTTTGACTTTCTGGAGCAAGTTCATTTTTGAGAGGAGAATAAGGGATGAAGAGTATAATTTAACCCTCTCCAGACGTAGAAATTGGAAATGTTTCCTCATTTTTGTCAAATTTTCACCATTTCAGTGGAGCTATTATATGGCCCCTTGGCCTATCTGTGTGCGCAAATTTATGTTTATCTAGGTCCAGTGTTGGAGTATTGTATTACATTTTTATGCAATTACACAAATTTCATTGCAGACAACACTCCTGGTTTATTCTGGCTTGTGCGGGTAATGTGTTTGAGTCCTGAGCCTGCTGTAAATGGCGGTAACGAGAAAAACGAGTAAATAATTGCAGTTCGATACAGTTTCACTTTGTGACGTTCTGCCTTCAATGATGGACATCAGATTATCCGGCAAGAAATAGATCTAAGCAGATCAGACATGAACGCGTGAATTGATAGGCGCATTGGGGCAGTGGCGGATCCAGACCAAAAAATTGGGGGGAGGGCGGCAATTTTTTTTATGTGCGGTGCGCCAAAATTCACATGCGGAGCGCCATAAACGCAGTTAATTAAGGAATTTTATTAATTCACCCAAGTAATTTGGGGGGGCCGGGCCCCCCTGTATCCGCGCCTGCATTGGGGTTAAAGTGTTATGACTACATTGCTTTACTAGGGGTGGGGGGGGGGGGAGGGAGGGACAGTTCGCCACTGAAACCCATCATAGGGCACTTTAAACACATATTTGTATGCACAGTCGCATGATCCCTCGGGGGAGCATTGTCCCGGTCCCACTGCCCCCAGGCCCCTTCCGCCGCCAGTGTGCAACCCTCGCACGGCTGGGGGGGGTAGGTACCTACACCCCCTAAGGTTTTTTTCTTAAAAAACGCGCAAAAACGGCGGCGCGCAGCGCCGCCGTTTTTTGCATACCTGAAGCTGCATCTTTTGCACAACTTTTGGTGAAAAAAATTGGTTGGGTCATGTCAGGTCACGGAGCTATGACGTCATCAGTGGCACCATGTCACGCCAGATTTGGTCCAAATCAGACTTGACCTCTACTTAAGCGCCGTGACCTCGTGACCTTTTGACCTCGTTTGACCTCAGTCACACTTCGGTGACCTGACTTGACATGACATGACCTTCGGTGACCTCGCGTGACCTTGGATGACCTCTGGAGGCTAGGATGTCACCTTTGGCACTTGGTGACCTGATATGGGGTCACCGACCTTCCTAGGGTCATTTTTGACGCTGAATTCGAATTCAGCACCCAAAAGTATCCCCTAGACCTCAAAATGGGGTAATCGGCCCCCTTTTGAAAATCGACTTCGTGACCTCTGACCTTTGACCCTGTATATCTCGTGACCCAGCAGAGATACGATGATACAATTGGTACCAACCGATAGCTAACATTCCAAGGAACGTTTTCAGTGCTCAATTGTTGCGCTCACATGCATATTGTTCGCTTTACTGCCGAATTCGTCCAGAATATACGCGATTTTCAGTGGCACGGAGTCCGCCCCTGACCTATTTTCACGTCCAAAATCAAGGTCCAAAACAGAGTACAAATAGGTATTTTATTAAAATAATTTTTAAATAGCATTAGTGTTTACAAGAAATGGACGCGTACAGATGCTGGTGTTGCATACCTGGCACCATGCAAACCCCAGCTGCCATGCAGCCCCGTCGCTGAGGGGCACTGATTCCGACTCACCAAGATGACCAAGCGCCGCAAAAGCGCAGTACACTCAGCGGCCGCTTGTACACTCAGCGCCGTGGACGCATTCAGTCCGCCGCTTTGTTGGATGATGGTTCGGTGCTTGAGACATCTGGCCCAGCTACAGACCAATTATAGGCTACTTTAACACATTGTCTTCAATAGGTACCTACTTATTGTATATCCCAATATTCGCCAATGTCCAAGACAACGCTTAGCACAGTGGAAGTACATATATTCTGTCACTCCGTAAGTACCGACATACCGGCAGAAGTAATTATATTTTCGACGCAACCACTTTCGATAAACCCTCGTACGTCATGCGTAACGTCGTCTGTTTTGCGGCGCGAGGAATATGCTTTTGACAAACCCTCGTATGTCCATCGTCCCTACCAGTTCTTAAAGGTTTTATGTAAATAAGCCTCAATCAATAACTACAAAATCTTATTTCAAATTCTTTATACTGAGTAAACAATTTTATTTTCAAACGATAATGAAATAATAAAATTATCTCAATTATGATTAACTTTGAAGATAGGCTAATATTAACTTGAAGATATGCATAGTTGCCAGATATGCGGGAGTGTAGAACAATGCCAGTTCTTAAAGGTTTTTTGAAAATAAGCCTCAATCAATAACTACATGTTATTTCAAGTTCTTTACACTGAGTACAGAATGCTATTTTCAAATGATAATGAAATAATCCAATTATCTCAATGACGATTAACTTTGAAAATAGGCTTATTTTAACCTGAAGATTTGGATAGTTGCCAGATATGCGGGAGTGGACCCCCCTGTGACTGACCTCTGCCCGGCCCGCCGCGCAAATTTATACCACCCGTCGGCCGTCTGACAGATCTGTACACTTAGCAGATGGCAACAGGTTGCGCACACACACTGTCGCGCGGCATACACTGTCGATCGTCTTCCATTTTTCCATCATCCCGTTTTACATTTTATCGTTTATCGTTCATAATTTTTGGAACTTGCGATAAGTGGATGAGCGATAATTTTGAAAATTTAGCGATAAACGATAACGATAACCGATTTACTTAACAGCGATAATTATCGTTTATCGTTTATCGCTCATCCTATCGCATGCGGAAACCACTGTAATTTGGAAGATGAGGCACCTGAGAGAGAAGAGGAGCCCACAAGGAAAAAAAAACCCCCCCAAAAAAAGGAAAAAAAAAAAAAAAAAAAAAAAAAGAAGGCCCCCAAAAAAAGGGGGAGAACCCAAAAAAAAAAAAAAAAAAAAAAAAAAAAAAAAAGAAAACCCCGCCCGGAAAAAAAGAAAAAAAAAAAAAAAAAAAAAAAAAAAAAAAAAAAAAAAAAAAAAAAAAAAAAAGGAGTTCCCAGGAAATGAGAAGAGGCCCTTAAGATGGGAGTTGGTAGCAGGTATGGACGGAGGTGAGGTTTCCAAAATTGAAGATCCCCCAAGACGGGTAAGGCTTTGCCAGGACAAAGGAGGCCCACGAGGCGTGGCAGGAGGCCCCTAATTTGGCAGAGAATGCCCCTGGAACATGAGAGGAAGCCCCATGTCATGCTAAAGGGGCCTCAGGATATAGGAGGAGGCCCTCCAAAACGGGAGAGGAGGGCCATTGAATATGGAGGAGGGTAGGATACACGAGGAGACATCCAAAACCGGTAAAGAGGCTCCAGTAAATGAGATGAGACCCCTAAGACGCGAGAGGAGGCCTATAATTTGCAAGAAGAAGCATCTGAGAAATGGTAGGAGTCGTGCCGGGGTACTTGAAAATCACGGTATGGGCCAAAAAAGATCCGGCCGGGGCCTCTGAAAATCACGCTGAGCCTGGGGGTACCACAAAGTCACGCCAGGACCATGCAAATCACGCTAGGGGCACGACAGGTCGCACTGTTCCTCAACAGTCTCATTTGGACACAAATGAAGACGGGTAAACGAAAAATAATCCGGACATGGATAATCACTCTGGGACCCCAACAATGGCGCCAAAAGCCTCCAAAACGTATTGGACCCCAAAAAGTGTCGAGGTCGTTAAAACTTGCGCTAGGGATCCAAGCAAATGACGTCGGGATACAAAAGACTACATTGGGCTAAAAAAAAGTCACGTCGCAGCCCTTCAAAATCACACTGGGGGCCCAAAAGATCGCGCCGGGCCCCAAAAAGTTGCAGCTGCCCCAAACAATCAATTGTGAACCGGAATGTCACTCTGCGGCCTCAAAAATCTAGTAAAAGTCCTCCAGAAACCCGTTGGGCACCGGAAAAAACGTGTCAGGGCATCGAAAACAAATCGCACCGGGAGACCGAAGAATCGTACCGGGACCCAAAAATATGACATAAGGACCTTTAAAAAAATATAACTCGATGTCCAAAAAGTTCACACCGAGACGCGATCAAGTCGACCCCAGCACCTGAAAATTAAGAACAGGTCCGGAAAAAATTACCCGGAGGGCTTTTATACTCAGAAAGGTGTCATCGGCTGGAAAAAAAAACTTCGGTGGCCGCAGTGGCATATCAAAGGGGCAAATTCCATCTGCCTCCTAAGAGGGATAAGCTCCCAAGAATCGTGCCGGGGCCCCCAAAAGTCGCGCTGGGGCCACCAAAATTCGCGTCGGTCCACCAGAATTCGCGCAGGGGGCTCCAAATAAATACGGCGGGCCTCAGAAAACTCGCTCAGAGGCCCAACAATCTGCAACAGGAACCGCCAAGATCGCGTTGGGGCCACAGCTAAGCACAACGCGCCCCGCAAACTCAAACCGGTCCCCAAATATCGCGCTTGAGACCCACAATTCCCATCGATAGTCCCAAAAATTTGGTCTGGGCATCAAATATTCATGGGGCACCCGAAAATTGGCGTCTAGGGCCCCACATAAGCGCAGTGTGACCCCAAAAATCGCATCGGTATCCGAAAGAAATCAAGCCGGAGCCATCCAAAATAAGGAGGGATTCCAAAAAATAAATGTCCGGGTCAGGAAAATGGCTCTGGAGCACCGAACATATCATCAGATGCCTTCACAAATCGCGTACGGCCCCGAAAAACATATCGGAGCTCGAAAAACTCAAGGTGAGATTTAAAAAAATGGCGCCAGGGGCTCGAAAAATCGGTGACATATCAGAATGTCCACAGCTCGTAATGTCCACAGCTCGCAGTGTCCACAAATTCGAAATGTCCACAGCTCATAGTGTCCACAGGTCACAATGTCCACATGTTCATAACTTCCACAGCTCACAATGTCCACAGCTCATAATGTCCACAGGTCATAATGTCCACAGGTCATAATGTCCACAGCTCGCAATGTCCACAGGTCATAACGTCCACAGCTCACAGTGTCCACAGCTCGTAGGTACCACAAGCTCACAACGTCCACAAGTTCATAATGTCCACGAATTCATAATATTAACGCGTTCGTAATGTCCACAGGTCATAGTGTCCACAGCTCATAATGTCCACCGGTTCATAATGTCCACGAGCTCATAACGTCCCCACGCTCATTGCGTTCACAGTTCATAATGTGCACAGCTCATAATGTCCACAGTTCATATTGTCCACAGCTTATAATATTCACAGCTCACAACTTCAGCAGCTCGTAATGTCCACAGTTCGTAATGTCCACAGGTCACAATACCCACAAGTTCATAATGTCCACAGGTCACAATGTCCACACCGTGTCCGCGAAAATATGCGCCGTGAAATCATTTTCGACCTTATCGTACTGGCGTGGCAAACCGGAAAATTTAGAGACCTCTAGTTCATTTCTAGTCAACAGATGGTAGGTCGATGATTTCGTGCAAAATGCGGCGGGCCGAGGAATTCATACCAGATATGTCTTGTGATCCAAATTGGATATTTTTGTACCTTTGGTTTTGAGCCTGACATGTTTAGTCATTATCTATGGATTATAGATCGACCGACTATTGTGACTAACTTCTTAAATAAAATGTGATCGAGTGTAGACCCATTGGTAGCTTTCCGATTCTCCTTCATATTGGTGGGGCGATCAAGGAGTCGACCCGCTAACTTTTTGTTTCTAAACCGAATGGCATGAAATATAGTGGGCATTATTGACGCCTGGGGACCTGTTCACGCTGAGAGATTCGAGATAATATCTCTTATGGAATGTAAGTTGCGAAATGGTTATTACGAACATCTACGGGAATCCACAAGCGTTTACGGGCAATTACGCATGTGCCAGGGCCATTACCAAAGTCTGCTGCACCTTTGAGCGTTTGCGGTCCTTTATGTACGTCCACGGGCCCTAACGAACGTCTACACCAATACAACTAAATGTTAGCAAAAAATGGGTGAACAAACACAGTAAAATGCATAATTAACCAAATGCTTCGTAAACATCCCCACTCCTATAGCTCGGATGTATAGTTTTTCGAAGACAAATCTATCAATATCTCTCTTCAACGAGTCAAAATACCGACCACGATCACAACCGAAGAATAACAGACACATAGGTAAGCACGCCGTACACGATTACTGCCCAAATTTTCGTGCGCCTTTGGAGTGGACAAAACTAATCTTCCGATGCAGAAATATTGGTGAGCAATATTTTAACAGCGGTTCCTCTTGTGACGCCACAAGCACACAACATTCACACAAGTTGAAACACGCCTTTAGCGCGGTAAAATGTATGAAGCCTCCGGAGACCCAATACCACGTTGGTTGGAAATTAAGGTTGGGTTAGCGATCAGGGAGTTCGAACAGTAAGGGGAAGGGATAAAATGATAAATGCCTATTTTAGGTAGATTCGGCTAGATTAGAAACGGTTATGCAACATTTACCGGAAAGGTGTACTAGGATACTTTTGCGGTGCTGTTAGATCTTCCACAAAATATTGTCACTCCCCCAGACACAAATTACATGTTGAGGTCATCCTGTGCTACTGACCTAGTGTCCCACTGACACTGGAAGTGATACATAGCGCCGAAAGGCCATCATAGGTCACTGGCCTACGCTCACTCTGAGATCAGCCATTCATATGTTGCACATTAGCAACGTCTTGCAACGATCTCATCGTTAACCTAGTTGTATGGGTACCGGCAAAGAACCGGCGCGTTTGACTGGTGCTGGCACCGGTATCGAATTCCGGACAATTTCGGTCAACATTTCCTGGTAGCGGCAAAGTGCCAGCATTGTCAGCCCGGCCACTACTCCGATACCGCGGGCACTATTTCGGTACCGGTTGCCGCAACTGTTGTACTAAAATTTTACATTGCTTTTGTGAATGTGGTTGGCGTTGAGATACGTCAGGTATATAACATTATCATATATTAATAGTATTATAACATTATTATAATATTTCCGGGATATTATATACGCCGTCATAGCCGCCGGTGTATACCCAGATATAGGTATAGGAACATTGGCTAAGGCATAGGCAGGGGGGGGGACCGTGGGCGCCATGGCACCCCCCCC